>JAJJWX010003420.1:225000-476329 GCA_023529315.1 Papaver bracteatum
CAATCAGCAATAACTGACGTGACCCTTCCATCTCCATCTTTCTCTTCGTACGCATTTATGAAATGAAATGTAACAAACAGAGGAACCTCCGCACTTGCCACCTAAATGAAAGATAAAAATATATAAATTTGTTAACCAAAAATTCTAGCAAGGAGAAAACTAAGTGTTATCTCGCTGCTACATCATTGATGATCTAACAGATATAGTTCATATGAGGCTGAAACTGAAATGATAAACAATAAAATTTAGTAAAAAAGAAAGAATAACTCATGGACCCATATATATAAGAGCTGAAAGTCAAAATGGCAAGGCTGAGTTCCTCAAATCAAGTTGTACCTTTGGGCTTCAGAATCATTATACTACTTAGAACATAATATTTTGGGTTCTTCACAAAAACATCTCTCTGAACTTCCTCTTTATGCATTACGGTACAATTGAAAAGAAGTTTATGACTTTCGCAGATGTTTGTGACTTCTTTTTATCTTGCCTATCGGAGATTAAATCTAACACAAATCTTAAAAGAATATAATACTCAATCATGAAAGAAAACAACAAGATTAGAACCCGCAACTACAGAGAAAATAGTTGGGTCTGGATTCACAATTCTAATGAAGTCTTCAAGTCGCTAACCTACATGGCTTCGTGAAAAACCTAAGGTTAAAGTAGAATCGACTCTCGTCACAACTAGTATCACACATGAGGTGTGGGGATTAGGTGTCCCAGTTGCTAGAGTTCTCCTTTATATAGTCTTCAAATCAGGATTTGATAGCTTGGAAACAAACCAATAAATATTCACTATTAGATGAAATATGATCTAAGAGCCAAGCTAAGTTTCCTTGAAACCAAAGGAAAATCTCTCCACCGTTGTATGGTCTTAGCTTGTTACATACAAACGAAATGTGCTTTAATTTAGATAAGGGTAACCGTACCTAAACTTGTGTACACGGTTGGTTCAAACATATTTAACCGAGGTTAGCCATATAAGCACTTTCATATTAACCATATTTATCTTGATTACAACTAGTTCAAATCACTCAAATGAAACTAGTTTATAAAGTTGTTCAATTGTTTATATTCGCATAGAAGTATACAAGACACAATTGAAGCAAAATCGATTTTTATTCACTTGAATCAACTCATGAATATTATAGGCGGGGTTTGCAAAATTTTGCATTCGTTATTATACAAATGTATTAGTTCATCAACATACCAATTTTAGAACATCATCCACTTAGGTATGCAAACGGGTACGCATACCTTAGTGGCCTGACTGGGTTTGGGTTTACCCGTATGCGAACGAGTGCGCATACTTTAGTACACTTCCAAATTCCAACAGAAATTTACGGACCCTAAACTTATTCCCATACGCGTACCGGTATGTGTACTAGGTACCCCGAACTTTCTCAGACCATCTAGTACTCATACGGGTATGCATACCTTGGTTCCTAGACATGGATTACATATACTAAAGTACGCATACTATGTTTAAATCCAATTGTTTTAAACCCTATTTCAATCGTTGAAACTTTTAGCATCAAAGAGAGTTTTAAGATATTGAAATAATCAATACGAAACATTCCCGTTTTACATCAAATGATTGTCTCACACAAATCATGTTAGATGTTACTAGGAAATTTGCACATGATTATCTTTTAACTTGCGTCAAGAATAAGATGAACTTGGTTAAACGAAAGCTTACCAACACATATTTCGAGAAATATATAAGCGAGTTAAACTCGGATCGAAATATAAAATGTGTATAATCAAATACTATATAGTAATATGACTTTTGTCTCAAGAAGGGAGATAGAGTAGAAATATACTTTCTGAGTAATAAAATGAGTTTCAGTCTCCACATACCTTTTGTTGATGAAGTTCCACAAGCTCTCCTTGGTAGTTTTTTTTCTTCAATCGATAAACGCCATGAAGTCTAAAGCTCAACTACATAATCTATCCTAGTCCGAGATATTACTATAAGTAGACTAGAAATCAAGACTTATAGTTTTGATCACTAAACTTGACAAATAAGCTTTAGATAGCAATGCTTGCGAGTTCAGCCGAGAAGTGCTCTAACATACATCTTTTTCTTTGTAAATCCTCTTTCATATTTACAATATTGGAATCAATTATACCACGCTTCCAAATAAGTTTAGAATTGGTTCATCTGTATTCCAAGTCAACTATGTGATTGATCAAATACCAAATCACCATTATGGGTTCAATCGACTCTACCATTCATGGGATCGGTTATGCTTTAAATATGGTCTACTTGTGATCGGTCACACAAGTTACCAGGACCGGTTACATCAGTTACCAAGAACGGTTACCATATACTCGTGGTATTACGTGTGATCGGTCACACCATTCACTAGGATCGGTTACACCAATTACTAGGACCGGTTACACCAATTACAAGGGTCGATTACACAACTATTTTGTGATCGGTCACACCAATTACTACGATCGGTCACTCCAATTACAAAAATCGATCATATCATCTTGGGTGATTACTTAGGATCGGTTACACAAGTCATAACAAATCATAAGTCAGGTATTGTGATTAGTTATACCAAGATACATAACAAGTTATGATCGGTTCTACTAACTCACACATATTGGTAATCCAAAGATATGCAATGAATGACAATACCAATAAGCCTAGTGATTTCCCTTTCAATTCATAAAACAAGTTCATGAATCGTACTTCCTTTAAACAGATGTAAACATTGTTTCCTATGATGAAATCTTCACCTTTGCCTATACACATAATCACAATAGCATTCAAAAGATTATATCGATGTCTTAACTACTAAATTTCAAAGATAAACGTTATACTTCGTAGTATAATTCCTTAATTCTATATGTCTTACTAATAGAGAAAAATATTCATTCACTGCTTCGTAGTTATGTTTTCAATATATCACGACTTGAAAGATACGTTAGGAATGAAACATTTTAATTCAACATTAATTACTAACCTCAATAGAAAGGATGATGTCGTCTTTGTATCTCGTTACTTCTTCATATTCTTCAAGTCTTCGAGTAATACTTGTATGTCTCATAATCCTAGACTTTTTAGTCTAACCTATACAAAGTTTACTCTAGTACATAATCAAACGACTCTTAGATGAGTTTTGATTCACTAAAATATGATAACCAAACTTGACATACCAACGCTTGGTGGGTTCAACCAAGCTATGCTCAAACATACTGCTCGGTCGAACTCGTAAGCATTGCTATCTCAAGCTTGTTTGTCAAGTTTAGTTATCAAAACTATAAGTCTTGATTTCTAGTTTACATACTTATAGCTATGTCTCGGATTAGGATAATTGTGTAGTTGATCTTTAGTCTTCACAACAATCATCGATTGAAGACAAATAACTACTAAGGGGATCTTTTGGAGTTTCACCAACAAAAGGTATGTGGAGACTTTAAGTCATCTAACACTTATAAGTATATTTCTCTTCTATCTCTTATTGAGACAAAAAGTCGCATAACTATATAGACTTTATATTATACACATTTGATATTTCGAGCTGAGTTTAACTCACTTACATATCTCTCGAAATATGTGTTGGTAAGATTTCGCTTTAACCAAGTTCATCTTTTATTCTTGACGAAAGTCAAAAGATGATAATGTAGACTTGGAATGTTTCGTATTGATTATGTGATCACTTGAAAATTCCTTTGAAGCTAATAGTTTGTGTAAGAAAACTATTCTCATCTTCCAAGATTTTTTCAATGATTAAAATGGACTTTAGGACAATTAACCTTTGATTGGATATAATACACTATGCGTACTATTGCAAATATACTCCAAGTTCGGGAACTATAGTATGCATACCCGTATGCGTATTGGTTCAATAGTTGAGGTCCGGAAACTATAGTATGCATATCCGTATGCGTACTGATTTCAACTGAGTTTGTTTATGAACGACAATATGCGTACCCGTTTTCATACTGGAGAACAAGACCAAGTTCGAGAACTTAGGTATGCGTCCGTGTTTGCATACCTGAGTGGGTTAAATTATAAAATCAATTATGTATGTATACATACTCATGAACTAATACATTTATATATTAAGGAATGCATATTTGCAAACTGTGGCTATAATGTTCATGAATTGATTCAAGTGAATCAAAACCAATTTTGCTAAATTATGTCTTGTATACTTTTATGAGAATATAAACAACTGAATAACTCCATAGCTAGTTTCATTTGAATCATTTGAACTAGTTGTGATTAAAATGAACAAGGTTGATATAAAAGTGTTCATATGGCTAACTTCGGTTAACTATTGTTGAGCCAACCAAGTTTACATGTTTAGGTATGGTTACTCATATGGTACATTTCATGTGTGTAACAAGCTAAGAAAATTTAACGGTTGAAAGATATTAGCTTGAATCTAGTCTGTAGCGGATTAATACAGTGTAGTGTTGAAAACAGGACTAGGTCCCATGGTTTTTCTGCGTTTTCGGTTTCCTCGTTAATAAAACTTCTAGTATCTGTGTTATTTTAATATTTTCTTTTCCGCACTTGCAAATTGGTCTTTGGTACTGTTCAAGTTGTTTCTCATATTAATTCGGCTTACATATTTCTATCTGTTCGATTGCAGATTGATTTTAGAATCAAAGATATAACTCTTGGATATATTTTATGTGATTGAGTCTGACTGTCTAGTTAATTACCTAGGAATTATATTGGTGTTTGTCCATACAGATTTCCTAAACGAAATATTGGGTGTGGTTGTTAGACCCTTTTTTTTCCAAAAAGAAAGATTAGTGGAAACAAAATCAAGAGAAGATTGAATTTTGGTGTGAGTTGTATGTTTAAATGGGTTGGATATTTATAGGGAAAAGAATAGCCATTTGAAAATATGACCATTGCCTGCTCAGTGGGAGACGACCGGGGCACATTGGGCCGAGTCTCACTACAATGTGAACTGAAGATCGGCCATGTGTGAGCCGACCAGCTTATTTGGACTCGAAAAACCATCTCCTCACTGCCCATAACTTAATTTGTCCATCCACCTGAATAAGCATATCTCCCCATTTGGTAGTGCCATTGGAGTTGCTCTAAGTAGGTATAATAATTTTGGGCTTTTTTAGAAGATGAAAGAATCGTTTTGGTTGGAGGATTCCCCATAACCAAACCAAGGTCAAGGATGCTAGTGCCGGGGTCAACCATTGTTGAATTTAGTCAGGGATTTGACCTTCCACCCCGGACATGTGGATGTTTGGGTGAAAACAGAGGAGCATCGCTAGGGTTTTGAGAATTCTCTCTTGTTATAATCGTAGTATAAAAACCTAAAGATTGCATCTTTTTCCTCCTCCCTCCGTCTCACAGAAGCTCTGTGAAATCAACTCTGAGATTCAGAAGCTCTGTGAAATCAATTAGATATAGGTTTGAAATTGAAGTCGGATCGATGGGTAAAAAAGAAATTGCGGCAGCATCAGTTGATGACAGAAACGAGCGTAGCATATTTCCCCCATCAAAGGCGGCAGCACCATGGCTAGTGATCCCCTATGGAAAATCAGGTATCCCAGAAAACAAGATTTCTATGATATTACATGTAATGATCCAAACGATAAAACAAGAAGATTTAGGAAATCTATACCTGAATTGATAGCAAAACGATTTTGGCATAAACCTAGTCATCAGGGTTGGTTGATTATTATGTGTGATGATAAAAATTACGATTACTCTCCTGAAAATCTCAAGTATGGTGATTGTTTTCTTCTGAATCCTGCAACTTTAAAGATGATATGTATGCCTAGTCTTTCAAATTGGTATGGTGAATCCACTGGGTATTATTTTCAGGATTGTGTCTTGTCCTCGGCTCCTGGTTGTGTTAAGTCATTGGTTTTATTCGTCTTCTCCGATCGGATTGAAGGGAATTATCAGCTTGTGTTTTTGTACTGTGTCCCCGGGGATCAAATTTGGAGAACAGAAAATTGGTATTCTGAAACCATACTTGTACAGGATATCTTATCGCTCCACTACTTGCAAAATAAGTTTTATCTTATGTGTAGGGATGAGCAACACTTGAGGATTTCTACTGTTCGGACTAGGGTTGGAGGGATCCGTCTCTTTCCCGAGACAATCAAGGTAGGAGCCCTAGGTTCATATCCATCAGTAGGACGATTCAAAACTAGTTGCGCAACATCTAATTTTGTGGCGACATATGACCACCTTTACTTCATTCCAATCACTTACACTCTGAGAGGATTTAGGAACTTAGTTCTCCAAATAGCTGTGCTGAGGTTGAATCTTTATGAAATGGTGTGGGAGATGGTGTATAGTATTGGTGACCATGTTCTATTTCTTGGCAGCAGCAGCACCACCACAGCTTGTTGCTCTGCAGCAGAGATGGGGCTTGCCACAGGTTGTTTGTACTTTACTCTTCCTGACGATCAGAGTTTGTACAAATTTGACATCGAAAGTACTGGTAATTCGGTTTTTGTCCCGTGTCTAAAGGTGCCAAATCCATGGAAGGGTTCAGAATTCATCAACTGAATTTCTAGAAAATAATCTATTTATCTCATTACTTCATTTCATGGCTGATCTTCAACTGGATTCCATGGATTAGTAATAGATAATCATTCTATCTCATTACTCTGTTTCATGACCAATTGTCACCTGAATTCCATGGATTAGTAATAGATAATCAATTTATTTTATTACTCTGTTTCATGAATGATTCTCGGTTGAATTCTATGAATTGGTAATAAATATTCACTGATCGGGCATCTGGGCCACCACCGAGAAAATGGTGTGAGCGTACTTAGCAATAATGCATGAACGAGCAACCAAGCGCATGAACGAGCACTCAAAAATATGGACCAATGGGGAAACCTATGCAAAATAGGGAAGAAAAATAATATTAATAAAATAGTAAAGAGGAACCCAAAGGGACCGGGACCACCAGACGGCCAGTCCCATGCCTCTTCCTTTTATTTTACCTTATTTTATTATTTTACCTAATCTCATGGAAACTCCTTCATTTGAGCAAACTCCCTCGTTTGAGCAATACTCCCAGTTTCTCGAAAAATAATTAATATAGGGAAAGGTGTCACGGGATCGACCTACTAGCCAATCGTCCATACCCTAGCCGTGGCCGGTCCCACACCTTCTAATCTCTTATTTTATTATTATTATTATTTCCTTCAGTTAATGAAACTCCTTTGTTTGAGCAAAATCCTGGTTTTTCCATGTTTTCTCAAATATTGTTCAAACTATCAAAATGACAAAAAGTGAAACGGTCACATGACCGACTAGGATTCCCATGATAAATATTAAAATATTACTCTCACCGTTCCATTTTACTTGATTTTTAATGGTTTTTCAGTGTTCCAAAATAGATGATAGTTTTAGTATTTTTTTCCATATTCTCACTGATCTTCCCTTGCTTTAGAATCACATAATATCATTAATTTTTATTGTAATCTGTACTCTAATTTTAAATCTACTATAATCTTTTATTATGTTCCAAAATGATGGAGAATTTGGTAGTATATCTCAAGTAAATTACTATGGGATTGATAACTTTCTTAGAATTTGGAAACTAAAAACTAGGTCATTTAAATCTTTAAGAAGGAATTAATATGGTAGAATTGGAAAGATTTTACTCTCTCTGATACTTCTTAATCTCCGTGAAAATCTCTACAACGTCAAGTAAATCGGAACAGAGGGAGTATTATTTTAATATTGCTAAAATATTGACCTCACAAGCAAAGTCGAGCAAAATCGAGAGTTTCGGTCATGATCAAACTCTTCTGAAAATCTAAAATATTGCTAGAACGCGTGTGAGAAAATATCAAAATTCTCAGAATTGAGACACGGACAATATGGTGACACAGGTATGCCACCTTGAACTACCAGGGTCGGCTCTTAGGCTTGCAAGGATCCGGTCCCACATACTTTAACAATTTTGACCCAATTAATCTTCTACTGTTCATACTGGGTTCAAACTCTTTCCAACCAACTTGGAACTTGTTCAATCGACCACTAGCTGATCGCATGTCCATCAAGAGCCGGTCTCATACCCCTTGGTTGGTCCCTCATCTCTCCATAATTAGGTTTTATTGCCTAATGCTCAGACGAGCACTATTTTAATAAATTATTAAACCAGCATTTAATCATCCTTTCACCAACTAGTCTTCATAAGACTTTAAGTCATCTAACACTTAGAAGTATATTTCTATTCTATCTCTTATTGAGACAAGAAGTCGCATAACTATATAGACTTTATATTATACACATTTGATATTTCGAGCTGAGTTTAACTCGCTTACATATCTCTCGAAATATGTGTTGGTAAGATTTCACTTTAACCAAGTTCATCTTTTATTCTTGACGAAAGTCAAAAGATGATAATGTAGACTCGGAATGTTTCTTATTGATTATTTGATCACTTGAAAATTCCTTTGAAGCTAATAGTTTGTGTAAGAAAACTATTCTCATCTTCCAAGATTTTTTCAATGATTAAAATGGACTTTAGGACAATTAACCTTTGATTGGATATAATACACTATGCGTACTATTGCAAATATACTCCAAGTTCGGGAACTATAGTATGCATACCCGTATGCGTACTGGTTCAATAGTTGAGGTCCGGAAACTATAGTATGCATATCCGTATGCGTACTAATTTTAACTGAGTTTGTTTATGAACGACAGTATGCGTATCCGTTTTCATACTGGAGAACAAGACCAAATTCCAGAACTTAGGTATGCGTACGTGTTTGCATACCTGAGTGGGTTAAGTTATAAAATCAATTATGTATGTATACATACTCATGAACTAATACATTATATATTAAGGACTGCATATTTGCAAACTGTGGCTATAATGTTCATGAATCGATTCAAGTGAATCAAAACCAATTTTGCTCAATTATGTCTTGTATACTTTTATGAGAATATAAACAACTGAATAACTCCATAGCTAGTTTCATTTGAATCATTTGAACTAGTTGTGATTAAAATGAACAAGGTTGATATAAAAGTGTTCATATGGCTAACTTCGGTTAACTATTGTTGAGCCAACCAAGTTTACACGTTTAGGTATGGTTACTCATATGGTACATTCCATATGTGTGTAACAAGCTAAGAAAATCTAACGGTTGAAAGATATTAGCTTGAATCTAGTCTGTAGCAGCTTAATACAGTGTGGTGTTCAAAACAGGACTGGGTCCCATGGTTTTTATGCATTTTCGGTTTCCTCGTTAACAAAACTTCTAGTATCTGTGTTATTTTAATATTTTCTTTTTCGCACTTGAAAATTGGTCTTTGGTACTGTTCAAGTTGTTTCTCATATTAATTCGGCTTACATATTTCTATCGGTTCGATTGCAGATTGATTTGAGAAACAAAGATATAACTCTTGGATATATTTTATGTGATTGAGTCTGACTATCTAGTTGATTTCCTAGGAATTATATTGGAGTTTTTCCATACATATTTCCTAAACGAAATATTGGGTGTGGTTGTTAAACCCTTTTTTTTCCAAAAAGAAAGATTAGTGGAAAAAAATCAAGAGAAGATTGAATTTTGGTGTGAGTTGTATGTTTAAATGGGTTGGATATTTATAGGGGAAAAAAATAGTCGTTTGAAAATCTGACCATTACCGGCTCAGTGGGAGACGACCGGGTCATATTGGGCCGAGTCTCGCTACAATGTGAACGGAATCTCGGCGATGTGTGAGCCGACCAGCTTATTTGGATTCGAAAAACCATCTCCTCACTGCTCAGAACTCAGCTTGTCCATCCACCTGAACATGCATATCTCCCCATTTGGTGGTGTCATTGGAGTTGCTCTAAGTAGGTATAATAAGCTTTTTATTAAAAAGAGAATAAGAGAAATATGCAATGGATGTTTAGTAACATATTAAAACTTTGGGGTTTTGATGTCATTCTTACCTCTAGTAGTCATGGTATGATCATTCTTGTTAATAAGATAAGAGAGAACAAAAGGAATGGAAACACCAAAAGTTGGAAGCATGCCACTAGAAAAACCATGAATGAAACAATAGATAATGAATTATATTGATTGAGGATTTTGTAAGAAAAAAAGAAGATTCATCAAAGAAAACATGTCTAGGGATGTAAATTTAATTGGTGACAATATCTCAACATATATAATCCCAACGACACTCAAAATATGTTTGTGTGTTGACTTTCTCAACAACAACATTTGTTCAAGTGTATATAGACAAAAAAACTCACGAGGAATGCCTTTATTAGCGGCACAAAATTTCTTGAGAAAAATACAGAAAAAATCTCCAACATTATATGGGATTGTTTGAAAAGCAGTTTCTGACTTTTGGAGACTCACAATATAATTGAGAAGAAACTAGATTTTGCATATTTTTCGGTGAAGTTTGGGCTTTCTCAGTCAATGAAAGAATCATTTTGGCATGAGGATTCACCAAAACCAAACCAAGATCACGGATGCCAGTGCCGGGGTCAACCATTGTTGAATTTACTCAGGGATTTGAGGTCCGGGAACTATAGTATGTATACCCGTATGCGTACTGGTTCAATAATTGAGGTCCGTGAACTATAGTACGCATACCTGTATGCGTACTGATTTCAACTGAGTTCATTCGTGAACGACAATATGCGTACCCATTTTCATACTGGCGAACAAGACCAAGTTCGAGAACTTAGGTATGCGTACGCGTTTGCATACCTGAGTGGGTTAAGTTATAAAATCAATTATCTATGTATACATACTCATGAACTAATACATTTATATATTAATTAAGGACTACATATTTGCAAACAGTGGCCATAATGTTTATGAATCGATTCAAGTGAATCAAAACCAATTTTGCTCAATTATGTCTAGTATACTTTTATGAGAATATAAACAACTGAAAAACTCCATATCTAGTTTCATTTGAATCATTTGAACTATTTGTGATTAAAATGATCAAGGTTGATATAAAAGTGTTCATATGGCTAACTTCGGTTAACTATTGTTGATCCAACCAAGTGTACACGTTTAGGTGTGGTTACTCATATCTAAATGAAGGTACATTTCACATGTGTGTAACAAGCTAAGACAATCTAACGGTTGAAAGATATTAGCTTGAATCTAGCCTGTAGCGGCTTAATACAGCGTGGTGTTCAAAACAGGACTAGGTCCCATGGTTTTTATGCATTTTCGGTTTCCTCGTTAACAGAACTTCTGGTATCTGTGTTATTTTAATATTTTCTTTTTCGCACTTGAAAATTGGTCTTTGGTACTGTTCAAGTTGTTTCTCATATTAACCCGGCTTATATATTTCTATTTGTTCAATTGTAGATCGATTTGAGAAACTGAGATATAACTCTTGGATATATTTTTTATGATTAAGTCTGACTATCTAGTTGATTCCATTGGAATTATATTGGAGTTAGTCCATAGACTCCATACATATTTCCTAAACGAAATATTGGGTGTGGCTGTTAGACCCTTTTTTTTCCAAAAAGAAATATTAGTGGAAAAAAATCAAGAGAAGATTGAATTTTGGTGTGAGTTGTATGTTTAAATGGGTTGGATATTTATAGGGAAAATAATAGCCATTTGAAAACATGACCATTGCCTGCTCAGTGGGAGACGACCAGGGCACATTGGGCCGAGTCTCACTACAATGTGAACTGAAGATCGGCCATGTGTGAGCCGACCAACTTATTTGGACTCGAAAAACCATCTCCTCACTGCCCATAACTTAATTTGTCCATCCACCTGAATAAGCATATCTCCCCATTTGGTGGTGCCATTGGAGTTGCTCTAAGTAGGTATAATAATTTTGGGCTTTTTTAGAAGATGAAAGAATCGTTTTGGTCGGAGGATTCCCCATAACCAAACCAAGGTCAAGGATGCTAGTGACGGGGTCAACCATTGTTGAATTTAGTCAGGGATTTGACCTTCCACCCCGGACATGTGGATGTTTGGGTGCAAACAGAGGAGCATCGCTAAGGTTTTGAGAATTCTCTCTTGTTATAATCGTAGTATAAAAACCTAAAGATTGCATCTTTTTCCTCCTCCCTCCGTCTCTCTGAAGCTCTGTGAAATCAATTAGATATAGGTTTGAAATTGAAGTCGGATCGATGGGTAAAGAAGAAATTGCGGCAGCATCAGTTGATGACAGAAACGAGCGTAGCATATTTCCGTCATCAAAGGCGGCAGCACCATGGCTAGTGATCCCCTATGGAAAATCAGGTATCCCCAGAAAACAAGCTTTCTATGATATTACATGTGATGATCCAAACGATAAAACAAGAAGATTTAGGAAATCTATACCTGAATTGATAGCAAAACGATTTTGGCAGAAACCTAGTCATCAGGGTTGGTTGATTATTATGTGTGATGATAAAAATTACGATTACTCTCCTGAAAATCTCAAGTATGGTGATTGTTTTCTTCTGAATCCTGCAACTTTAAAGATGATATGTCTGCCTAGTCTTTCAAATTGGTATGGTGAATCCACTGGGTATTATTTTCAGGATTGTGTCTTGTCCTCGGCTCCTAGTTGTGTTAAGTCATTGGTTTTATTCGTCTTCTCCGATCGGATTGAAGGGAATTATCAGCTTGTGTTTTTGTACTGTGTCCCCGGGGATCAAATTTGGAGAACAGAAAATTGGTATTCTGAAACCATACTTGTGCAGGATATCTTATCGCTCCACTACTTGCAAAATAAGTTTTATCTTATGTGTAGGGATGAGCAACACTTGAGGATTTCTCTCATTCGGACTAGGGTTGGAGGGATCCGTCTCTTTCCCGAGACAATCAAGGTAGGAGCCCTAGGTTCATATCCATCAGTAGGACGATTCAAAACTAGTTGCGCAACATCTAATTTTGTGGCGACATATGACCACCTTTACTTCATTCCAATCACTTACACTCTGAGAGGATTTAGGAACTTAGTTCTCCAAATAGTTTGTCTTTGAGGTTGAATCTTTATGAAATGGTGTGGGAGATGGTGTATAGTATTGGTGACCATGTTCTATTTCTTGGCAGCAGCAGCACCACCACACTTGTTGCTCTGCAGCGAGAGATGGGGCTTGCCACGGGTTGTTTGTACTTTACTCTTCCACGACGATCGAGTTTGTACAAATTTGACATCGAAAATCTTGGTAATTCGGTTTTGTCCCGTGTCTAAAGGTGCCAAATCCATGGAAGGGTTCAGAATTCATCAACTGAATTTCTAGAAAATAATCTATTTATCTCATTACTTCATTTCATGGCTGATCTTCAACTGGATTCCATGGATTAGTAATAGATAATCATTCTATCTCATTACTCTGTTTCATGACCAATTGTCACCTGAATTCCATGGATTAGTAATAGATAATCAATTTATTTTATTACTCTGTTTCATGAATGATTCTCGGTTGAATTCTATGAATTGGTAATAAATATTCAGCGATCGGGCATCGGGGCCACCACGAGAAAATGGTGTGAGCGTACTTAGCAATAATGCATGAACGAGCAACCAAGCGCATGAACGAGCACTCAAAAATATGGACCAATGGGGAAACCTATGCAAAATAGGGAAGAAAAATAATATTAATAAAATAGTAAAGAGGAACCCAAAGGGACCGGGACCACCAGACGGCCAGTCCCGTGCCTCTTCCTTTTATTTTACCTTATTTTATTATTTTACCTAATCTCATGGAAACTCCTTCATTTGAGCAAACTCCCTCGTTTGAGAAATACTCCCGATTTCTCGAAAAATAATTAATATAGGGAAAGGTGTCACGGGATCGACCTACTAGCCAATCGTCCATACCCTAGCCGTGTAGGTCCCACACCTTCTAATCTCTTATTTTATTATTATTATTTCCTTCAGTTAATGAAACTCCTTTGTTTGAGCAAAATCCTGGTTTTTCCATGTTTTCTCAAATATTGTTCAAACTATCAAAATGACAAAAAGTGAAACGGTCACATGACCGACTAGGATTCCCATGATAAATATTAAAATATTACTCTCACCGTTCCATTTTACTTGATTTTTAATGGTTTTTCAGTGTTCCAAAATAGATGATAGTTTTAGTATTTTTTTCCATATTCTCACTGATCTTCCCTTGCTTTAGAATCACATAATATCATTAATTTTTATTGTAATCTGTACTCTAATTTTAAATCTACTATAATCTTTTATTATGTTCCAAAATGATGGAGAATTTGGTAGTATATCTCAAGTAAATTACTATGGGATTGATAACTTTCTTAGAATTTGGAAACTAAAAACTAGGTCATTTAAATCTTTAAGAAGGAATTAATATGGTAGAATTGGAAAGATTTTACTCTCTCTGATACTTCTTAATCTCCGTGAAAATCTCTACAACGTCAAGTAAATCGGAACAGAGGGAGTATTATTTTAATATTGCTAAAATATTGACCTCACAAGCAAAGTCGAGCAAAATCGAGAGTTCGGTCATGATCAAACTCTTCTGAAAATCTAAAATATTGCTAGAACGCGTGTGAGAAAATATCAAAATTCTCAGAATTGAGACACGGACAATATGGTGACACAGGTATGCCACCTTGAACTACCAGGGTCGGCTCTTAGGCTTGCAAGGAGCCGGTCCCACATACTTTAACAATTTTGACCTAATTAATCTTCTACATGTTCATCTTGGGTTCAAACTCTTTCCAACCAACTTGGAACTTGTTCAATCGACCACTAGCTGATCGCATGTCCATCAAGAGCCGGTCTCATACCCCTTGGTTGGTCCCTCATCTCTCCATAATTAGGTTTTATTGCCTAATGCTCAGACGAGCACTATTTTAATAAATTATTAAACCAGCATTTAATCATCCATTCACCAACTAGTCTTCATAAGACTTTAAGTCATCTAACACTTAGAAGTATATTTCTATTCTATCTCTTATTGAGACAAGAAGTCGCATAACTATATAGACTTTATATTATACACATTTGATATTTCGAGCTGAGTTTAACTCGCTTACATATCTCTCGAAATATGTGTTGGTAAGATTTCACTTTAACCAAGTTCATCTTTTATTCTTGACGAAAGTCAAAAGATGATAATGTAGACTCGGAATGTTTCTTATTGATTATTTGATCACTTGAAAATTCCTTTGAAGCTAATAGTTTGTGTAAGAAAACTAATCTCATCTTCCAAGATTTTTTCAATGATTAAAATGGACTTTAGGACAATTAACCTTTGATTGGATATAATACACTATGCGTACTATTGCAAATATACTCCAAGTTCGGGAACTATAGTATGCATACCCGTATGCGTACTGGTTCAATAGTTGAGGTCCGGAATCTATAGTATGCATATCCGTATGCGTACTAATTTTAACTGAGTTTGTTTATGAACGACAGTATGCGTATCCGTTTTCATACTGGAGAACAAGACCAAATTCGAGAACTTAGGTATGCGTACGTGTTTGCATACCTGAGTGGGTTAAGTTATAAAATCAATTATGTATGTATACATACTCATGAACTAATACATTATATATTAAGGACTGCATATTTGCAACCTGTGGCTATAATGTTCATGAATCGATTCAAGTGAATCAAAACCAATTTTGCTCAATTATGTCTTGTATACTTTTATGAGAATATAAACAACTGAATAACTCCATAGCTAGTTTCATTTGAATCATTTGAACTAGTTGTGATTAAAATGAACAAGGTTGATATAAAAGTGTTCATATGGATAACTTCGGTTAACTATTGTTGAGCCAACCAAGTTTACACGTTTAGGTATGGTTACTCATATGGTACATTCCATATGTGTGTAACAAGCTAAGAAAATCTAACGGTTGAAAGATATTAGCTTGAATCTAGTCTGTAGCGGCTTAATACGGTGTGGTGTTCAAAACATTTGGGTCCCATGGTTTTTATGCATTTTCGGTTTCCTCGTTAACAAAACTTCTAGTATCTGTGTTATTTTAATATTTTCTTTTTCGCACTTGAAAATTGGTCTTTGAATCTTGTTCAAGTTGTTTCTCATATTAATTCGGCTTACATATTTCTATCGGTTCGATTGCTTGATTGATTTGAGAAACAAAGATATAACTCTTGGATATATTTTATGTGATTGAGTCTGACTATCTAGTTGATTTCCTAGGAATTATATTGGAGTTTTTCCATACATATTTCCTAAACGAAATATTGGGTGTGGTTCTTAAACCCTTTTTTTTCCAAAAAGAATGATTAGTGGAAAAAAATCAAGAGAAGATTGAATTTTGGTGTGAGTTGTATGTTTAAATGGGTTGGATATTTATAGGGGAAAAAAAATAGTCGTTTGAAAATCTGACCATTACCGGCTCAGTGGGAGACGACCGGGTCATATTGGGCCGAGTCTCGCTACAATGTGAACGAAATCTCGGCGATGTGTGAGCCGACCAGCTTATTTGGATTCGAAAAACCATCTCCTCACTGCTAAGAACTCAGCTTGTCCATCCACCTGAACATGCATATCTCCCCATTTGGTGGTGTCATTGGAGTTGCTCTAAGTAGTTATAATAAGCTTTTTATTAAAAAGAGAATAAGAGAAATATGCAATGGATGTTTAGTAACATATTAAAACTTTGGGGTTTTGATGTCATTCTTACCTCTAGTAGTCATGGTATGATCATTCTTGTTAATAAGATAAGAGAGAACAAAAGGAATGGAAACACCAAAAGTTGGAAGCATGCCACTAGAAAAACCATGAATGAAACAATAGATAATGAATTATATTGATTGAGGATTTTGTAAGAAAAAAAGAAGATTCATCAAAGAAAACATGTCTAGGGATGTAAATTTAATTGGTGACAATATCTCAACATATATAATCCCAACGACACTCAAAATATGTTTGTGTGTTGACTTTCTCAACAACAGCATTTGTTCAAGTGTATATAGACAAAAAAACTCACGAGGAATGCCTTTATTAGCGGCACAAAATTTCTTGAGAAAAATACAGAAAAAATCTCCATCATTATAAGGTATTGTTTGAAAAGAAGTTTCTGACTTTTGGAGACTCACAATATAATTGAGAAGAAACTAGATTTTGCATATTTTTCGGTGAAGTTTGGGCTTTCTCAGTCAATGAAAGAATCATTTTGGCATGAGGATTCACCAAAACCAAACCAAGATCACGGATGCCAGTGCCGGGGTCAACCATTGTTGAATTTACTCAGGGATTTGAGGTCCGGGAACTATAGTATGTATACCCGTATGCGTACTGGTTCAATAATTGAGATACGGGAACTATAGTACGCATACCTGTATGCGTACTGATTTCAACTGAGTTCATTCGTGAACGACAGTATGCGTACCCATTTTCATACTGGCGAACAAGACCAAGTTCGAGAACTTAGGTATGCGTACGCGTTTGCATACCTGAGTGGGTTAAGTTATAAAATCAATTATGTATGTATACATACTCATGAACTAATACATTTATATATTAATTAAGGACTACATATTTGCAAACAATGGCCATAATGTTTATGAATCGATTCAAGTGAATCAAAACCAATTTTGCTCAATTATGTCTAGTATACTTTTATGAGAATATAAACAACTGAAAAACTCCATATCTAGTTTCATTTGAATCATTTGAACTATTTGTGATTAAAATGAACAAGGTTGATATAAAAGTGTTCATATGGCTAACTTCGGTTAACTATTGTTGATCCAACCAAGTGTACACGTTTAGGTGTGGTTACTCATATCTAAATGAAGGTACATTTCACATGTGTGTAACAAGCTAAGACAATCTAACGGTTGAAATATATTAGCTTGAATCTAGTCTGTAGCGGCTTAATACAGCGTGGTGTTCAAAACAGGACTAGGTCCCATGGTTTTTATGCATTTTCGGTTTCCTCGTTAACAGAACTTCTGGTATCTGTGTTATTTTAATATTTTCTTTTTCGCACTTGAAAATTGGTCTTTGGTCTTGTTCAAGTTGTTTCTCATATTAATCCGCTTTATATATTTCTATTTGTTCAATTGTAGATCGATTTGAAAACTGAGATATAACTCTTGGATATATTTTTTATGATTAAGTCGACTATCTAGTTGATTCCATTGGAATTATATTGGAGTTAGTCCATAGACTCCATACATATTTCCTAAACGAAATATTGGGTGTCATTTGTTAGACCCTTTTTTTTCCAAAAAGAAATATTAGTGGAAAAAAATCAAGAGAAGATTGAATTTTGGTGTGAGTTGTATGTTTAAATGGGTTGGATATTTATAGGGAAAAGAATAGCCATTTGAAAACATGACCATTGCCTGCTCAGTGGGAGACGACCAGGGCACATTGGGCCGAGTCTCACTACAATGTGAACTGAAGATCGGCCATGTGTGAGCCGACCAGCTTATTTGGACTAGAAAAACCATCTCCTCACTGCCCATAACTTAATTTGTCCATCCACCTGAATAAGCATATCTCCCCATTTGGTGGTGCCATTGGAGTTGCTCTAAGTAGGTATAATAATTTTGGGCTTTTTTAGAAGATGAAAGAATCGTTTTGGTCGGAGGATTCCCCATAAGTATAACCAAACCAAGGTCAAGGATGCTAGTGACGAGGTCAACCATTGTTGAATTTAGTCAGGGATTTGACCTTCCACCCCGGACATGTGGATGTTTGGGTGCAAACAGAGGAGCATCGCTAAGGTTTTGAGAATTCTCTCTTGTTATAATCGTAGTATAAAAACCTAAAGATTGCATATTTTTCCTCCTCCCTCCGTCTCTCTGAAGCTCTGTGAAATCAATTAGATATAGGTTTGAAATTGAAGTCGGATCGATGGGTAAAGAAGAAATTGCGAAGCGGCATCGGTTGATGACAGAAACGAGCGTAACATATTTCCGTCATCAAATGCGCGACACCATGGCTAGTGATCCCCTATGGAAAATCGGGTATCCCGAAAACAAGCTTTCTATGATATTACATGTAATGATCCAAACGATAAAACAAGAAGATTTAGGAAATCTATACCTGAATTGATAGCAAAACGATTTTGGCATAAACCTAGTCATCAGGGTTGGTTGATTATTATGTGTGATGATAAAAATTACGATTACTCTCCTGAAAATCTCAAGTATGGTGATTGTTTTCTTGAATCCTGCAACTTTAAAGATGATATGCCTAGTCTTTCAAATTGGTATGGTGAATCCACTGGGTATTATTTTCAGGATTGTGTCTTGTCCTCGGCTCCTGGTTGTGTTAAGTCATTGGTTTTATTCGTCTTCTCCGATCGGATTGAAGGGAATTATCATCTTGTGTTTTTGTATTTGTGTCCCGGGGATCAAATTTGGAGAACAGAAAATTGGTATTCTGAAACCATACTTGTACAGGATATCTTATCGCTCCACTACTTGCAAAATAAGTTTTATCTTATGTGTAGGGATGAGCAACACTTGAGGATTTCTACTGTTCGGACTAGGGTTGAAGGGATCCGTCTCTTTCCCGAGACAATCAAGGTAGGAGCCCTAGGTTCATATCCATCATTAGGACGATTCAAAACTAGTTGCGCAACATCTAATTTTGTGGCGACATATGACCACCTTTACTTCATTCCAATCACTTACACTCTGAGAGGATTTAGGAACTTAGTTCTCCAAATAGTTTGTCTTTGAGGTTGAATCTTTATGAAATGGTGTGGGAGATGGTGTATAGTATTGGTGACCATGTTCTATTTCTTGGCGGCAGCAGCACCACCATGACTTGTTGCTCTGCAGCAGAGATGGGGCTTATTGAGTTGTTTGTACTTTACTCTTCCCGACGATCGAGTTTGTACAAATTTGACATCGAAAATCTTCAGTAATTCGGTTTTGTCCGTGTCTAAAGGTGCCAAATCCATGGAAGGGTTCAGAATTCATCAATGAATTTCTAGAAAATAATCTATTTATCTCATTACTTCATTTCATGGTTGATCTTCAACTGGATTCCATGGATTAGTAATAGATAATCATTCTATCTCATTACTCTGTTTCATGACCAATTGTCACCTGAATTCCATGGATTAGTAATAGATAATCAATTTATTTTATTACTCTGTTTCATGAATGATTCTCGGTTGAATTCTATGAATTGGTAATAAATATTCACTGATCGGGCATCTGGGCCACCACCGAGAAAATGGTGTGAGCGTACTTAGCAATAATGCATGAACGAGCAACCAAGCGCATGAACGAGCACTCAAAAATATGGACCAATGGGGAAACCTATGCAAAATAGGGAAGAAAAATAATATTAATAAAATAGTAAAGAGGAACCCAAAGGGACCGGGACCACCAGACGGCCAGTTATGCCGGCATGGCCGGTCCCGTGCCTCTTCCTTTTATTTTACCTTATTTTATTATTTTACCTAATCTCATGGAAACTCCTTCATTTGAGCAAACTCCCTCGTTTGAGCAATACTCCCAGTTTCTCGAAAAATAATTAATATAGGGAAAGGTGTCACGGGATCGACCTACTAGCCAATCGTCCATACCCTAGCCGTGGCCGGTCCCACACCTTCTAATCTCTTATTTTATTATTATTATTATTTCCTTCAGTTAATGAAACTCCTTTGTTTGAGCAAAATCCTGGTTTTTCCATGTTTTCTCAAATATTGTTCAAATTATATTGGAGTTAGTCCATAGACTCCATACATATTTCCTAAACAAAATATTGGGTGTGGCTGTTAGACCCTTTTTTTTTCCAAAAAGAAATATTAGTGGAAAAAAATCAAGAGAAGATTGAATTTTGGTGTGAGTTGTATGTTTAAATGGGTTGGATATTTATAGGGAAAAGAATAGCCATTTGAAAACATGACCATTGCCTGCTCAGTGGGAGACGACCAGGGCACATTGGGCCGAGTCTCACTACAATGTGAATCGAAGATCGGCCATGTGTGAGCGGACCCGGCTTATTTGGACTCGAAAAACCATCTCCTCTTGCCCATAACTTAATTTGTCCATCCACCTGAATAAGCATATCTCCCCATTTGGTGGTGCCATTGGAGTTGCTCTAAGTAGGTATAATAATTTTGGGCTTTTTTAGAAGATGAAAGAATCGTTTTGGTCGGAGGATTCCCCATAACCAAACCAAGGTCAAGGATGCTAGTGACTGGGTCAACCATTGTTGAATTTAGTCAGGGATTTGACCTTCCACCCCGGACATGTGGATGTTTGGGTGCAAACAGAGGAGCATCGCTAAGGTTTTGAGAATTCTCTCTTGTTATAATCGTAGTATAAAAACCTAAAGATTGCATCTTTTTCCTCCTCCCTCCGTCTCTCTGAAGCTCTGTGAAATCAATTAGATATAGGTTTGAAATTGAAGTCGGATCGATGGGTAAAGAAGAAATTGCGGCAGCATCAGTTGATGACAGAAACGAGCGTAGCATATTTCCGTCATCAAAGGCGGCAGCACCATGGCTAGTGATCCCCTATGGAAAATCAGGTATCCCCAGAAAACAAGCTTTCTATGATATTACATGTGATGATCCAAACGATAAAACAAGAAGATTTAGGAAATCTATACCTGAATTGATAGCAAAACGATTTTGGCAGAAACCTAGTCATCAGGGTTGGTTGATTATTATGTGTGATGATAAAAATTACGATTACTCTCCTGAAAATCTCAAGTATGGTGATTGTTTTCTTCTGAATCCTGCAACTTTAAAGATGATATGTCTGCCTAGTCTTTCAAATTGGTATGGTGAATCCACTGGGTATTATTTTCAGGATTGTGTCTTGTCCTCGGCTCCTGGTTGTGTTAAGTCATTGGTTTTATTCGTCTTCTCCGATCGGACTCAAGGGAATTCTCAGCTTGTGTTTTTGTACTGTGTCCCCGGGGATCAAATTTGGAGAACAGAAAATTGGTATTCTGAAACCATACTTGTGCAGGATATCTTATCTCTCCACTACTTGCAAAATAAGTTTTATCTTATGTGTAGGGATGAGCAACACTTGAGGATTTCTACTGTTCGGACTAGGGTTGGCGGGATCCGTCTCTTTCCCGAGACAATCAAGGTAGGAGCCCTAGGTTCATATCCATCAGTAGGACGATTCAAAACTAGTTGCGCAACGTCTAATTTTGTGGCGACTTATGACCACCTTTACTTCATTCCAATCACTTACACTCTGAGAGGATTTAGGAACTTAGTTCTCCAAATAGCTGTGCTGAGGTTGAATCTTTATGAAATGGTGTGGGAGATGGTGTATAGTATTGGTGACCATGTTCTATTTCTTGGCAGCAGCAGCACCACCACAGCTTGTTGCTCTGCAGCAGAGATGGGGCTTGCCACGGGTTGTTTGTACTTTACTCTTCCTGACGATCAGAGTTTGTACAAATTTGACATTGAAAGTACTGGTAATTCGGTTATTGTCCCGCGTCTAAAGGTGCCAAAGCCATGGAAGGGTTCAGAATTCATCATGATGCCTAATGGACGACAAAGAAATGCAAAAAGAAGAAGAGAGGAAGATATGGTGCTGGGTAAATATGTAATCGAAGAGAGGGTAGTACATCCAGTTTTGCGACAAAAGGTAAATCGTACTTCCAGTTCTACTACAAGTGGCACACGCATATGTCCATTGCTGATGTTCTGCAGTGATCACAACTTCGCCACCTTCAATTTTATAAACTCAATGCACAGCACCGAGAGTTACTCCTTGACGCTCCCTGATCTCAAGCGGTCTGTAATCCGTTTTCAAAAGGGAGGTTGGTTACTGGTGTCTGCTGAAAACAACGTATCCAGTTTATTCTTTTACAATCCCTTCACAAGAGAGACTATCAAACTCCCAGAATTGCCAGTTGAGTACACCTTTTCCAGTAGCTCATTCACTTCCTTACCTACATCACCTGACTGTGTTGTTTTTGCCATAGAACAAAGTATGCACAGCCAAGTCCGTATCTACTTCATTAGAAAGGGTGAAGCGTCTTGGAGTTCTTGTCACTTTAATAATGCTAATACCGAGAAGTACATGCCTTCGCATAACACTCCAGTTTTCTACAAAGGGGGTTTCTGCTGTGCAGATTACAATGGAAGTTTAGGTGTATTTAACATGGAGGATAATAGTGTTAGTTGGAAAGTTCTTGGAAAACCCCATCCGCAGTTTGATGCAGTTTACCCAAGTTTCTTGGTTGAGTGTAGTGGAGAGCTTTTATTAGTAAAACTGGAACGTCCTGGAGCATTGTTTGGGATTTTCAAAATGGATTTCTCCCAGATGGATTGGGTTGAACATAAGAACCTGGGAAACCATATGTTGTTCGTCAGCCACACCTCGTGTTTCTCAGCCATCGCTCCTCTAAATAGTCGCATGGAGAACAAAGTCTACTTCCCTAGATTACGCATGAGCGGGGAAGGGGAAGAGGTTTTATTCTATTGTCTCGAAACAGGCAGTTACGGGTCTTTTGGAAGTCGACATTCTGCCTCAGATTTTACTGACACAAAAGGCTGGTACTTGAACTGCACTTGGATTCAACCAAACTGGTCTAAGTCCACTGCTCACGGGCTTGACTGGGTTAATTGTCCTCCTTAGAAATTAACTTGGTTTTCCTTTTTAATCTCCACTATCATAAAGACTTCTGTTTTTCTTCTTTGGTTTATGGTTCGGTACCTAGTGTTAATATTTCTTTCTCGCTCAATGAACTTTCTTTTTTAGGTTTGGTTGTTCTTAATTTCTACTAGAAGACTTGCTGTGAATGTCAATATTTTTTTTCTTTGATTTATGGTTCGGTTCAGCTAAGTTTTTCCCCCCTCTTAATTTCTATATTTGACAGGATAAATCATCATTATTATTACTCCATTATCATGGCAAGATTGAAGATTGATTTGAATCGGTCTGGAATGTCCTACCCAGCGCCATTAGATATCCCGGGGACAAATGCTATCCCGCACGACTTTGTGGGAAGTCTTCCTGCTCTAATGGCCTCTAAACCGTTGGATGATAAAAAAAAAACGGTTGGATTTGCATTCAGGTTACCCGGGGACAAATGCTACCCCGCACGACTTTGTGGGAAGTCTTCCCGCTCTAACGGCCCCTAAACCGTTGGATGATAAAAAAAAACGGTTGGATTTGCATTCAGGTTACCCATCGCTTTCAGTTCAGGTCTCCAACCGAAGGTGCAAAAAATCCTATGTGGAAATTAGGATATGACCCGTGTCATAATGGCACGGGGCTATGAGTTGTTTTGGTATATGTTGTATATTTCTTTTCTTGCGAGACTACCATGAGCAGAGCGTGGGAAACTCGGGAAATGGTAACCTTTCTTAAACTGAATTTGAAGCTTTAATCGATATTATTAACATCAACGAGATCAGTTTCCTATGTCATGGTGATTATGATGTCCATATATGGATGCACACAAACATATATACACCAAAGAGTAATTTTTTTTTGGTGTAATGATATCCAATGTAAGTGTGTATGTTTGATAATACAATCTTGTTGTCTTACTAAATGTGAAAGACTCGCATTAGTTTTTGGAACTGTTGATTGTTTTTAAAAATGAATATTGAATTTGTTCTAGTGTCAATGTATAATTGGCATGGTTACACATTAGTAATACTCGAACCCATGGTAAAAAAGTTTAATTGGATAGGTTAATATAATTTATGACCAGCCATTTTGCGGCCATTAAACATGTCATTTGCATATTTGGTCATTAACATTCATCATTCCCTATAGTGTTCTAGGTTTGAGAGATGTTACACTGTACTGTGAATCCTCTTAAAAAAAGAATGATAACTATACATTTATGGTTTAAACTAACACATGAAAAACGCCTAGCTTACAACGTCACAAACAAAATTTAATTATTTTTTTTTGCAAAACATTAAATCCTACAACATTCCCTTGGATATTGGTGATATGAAGCGTCCTTGAATATTTTTTAGCGGTGAAAAATGATGCGCCTGATGAAATCGCATACATCGTATGCTTTTTTTTTTTTACGAATTGATAATGCAATCTTGTTGTCTTACTAAATAGTGAAAGACTCGCATTAAATAAATTACAGATCCAAATAAAAGAAATTTCCCCCTCTAATACATAAATCGATAAATTGTACATGTGCAAGAGTGTTTCTCTTTGTCAGCATATGCGTTTGAGGTCTAGAAGTAAATAAGAGACCCAGTCTAAATACAAATAGTATGAAAACTTGCAGATTGAACTGATATTATACCTTGACCTAAGAGTACATAAGAGACCTAAAACAACCATAATTCTATAATTTGCTAGAACAAAATGAAGACATTAATTACAACTGAATATTAAAATATTTCTTAAATCAACTTCTACAAAGTTTAATGTATTGATACATTGTTTCGTTTGTTGGTATCTTAAATGAAATTAAAGAAGCTCAGGTATTATATGATATCCATGGAATAAAAGAAAGGTGGTGGATCAAGTATTAGTCATGGTATCTTCAGATGCAATATCTAGATGTGTTCCTATGCACTAAGCTCTCTTGAACCAAGATAATCTTTAGAAAACTCGACATTTTAGTCATGTCAATCACATATGTGAAAATGAACCACATATTCTAGCAAAAATTAGACTTGTACCTTTCTGGAATACCAAAACTTCTTCATCTTTGTCAATGATAAAATGTATGAAATGAAAATTTCTTTAGTCCCGACATATATAGATATAGTGATGCATCCCACATTTTCTTTTTTTGCATCACTGTATTGCTCCCTAAACACTTTTCTTCGTTGTTTAAAAACAATCTCATGTTATCAGAAAATGGAAGATTATAGGTGAGCTTCAATAATCCAGTTCCGTGTTGCTTATTTTGAGGCTTCTTAAATTTCAGTATTAGCAAGATGGTTGACTATGTGTAGATAATTCAATAATCCAATTCCTAAACAAAATCGAGATAACAAAATTCAATGTTAATGAAAAGAATCAAAGAAAAATTAAACTGTATAAATGACACAAAAATTAGGCTGATATTGTATTATTATGCCAATATTAAACACCACTAAGAAAATGATGATTCATTTCCATTAACAACAATTATCTAAATCAACCAAAACAACAATGAATCATACCTTGGGGATAGAGTTGTGCAAAGAATAAACCTTGGGAAAGGAATTTGATTATAAAAGGAATTAAGTTAATGGGAGTTTAATTTAGAATAAAAAGAAACGGTTTAACAATAAATGGGAGGAATAACTCCCAAATAAATGACATTAAATAAATGGGCAATCAATTTAAATTCATTATCTTAGGTAAAATTAATATGTGGATTAATATGGACACTTCTTTATATATTTAAACAATATATTGAAAATCTTAAATATGTAGCTCAATATGGATCATTCTTTATGTGCCAGAAATGTAGTTGAATAACTTAAATACAATAGGTGCCTTAATACGGGCCGTTCTTTATGTGTTCAAACTGTAGATCTCCGTCCAAATAGAAAAACACCATTGTCCCTTATATAATACTAGGATATGACCCGTGCCGTAACGGCACGGGGGTATGGGTTGTTTTGGTGTTGGTTATATATTTTTTCTCTTGGGAGAATACCATGAGCTGAGAGTGTGAAATATGGGGGAATGATAATCTTTCTTAAACTGAATTCGAATCTTTGGTGGATATTACTAACATCAACGGGAGCGGTTTCTTATTAAATGGTGATTATGATGTCCATATATTGATGTACATTGATATATATATATATATATATATATATATATAACAAAGAGTAATTTTATTGGTATATATATACAATAGGTTTTATAATTTTTATTAGGATATGACCCGTGCCGTAACGACATGGGCTTTGGTTATTCAGAATGTTTGCTTCACTTGTTTGATTAGTTATATTATTGGAGATTATACTCCTTAGGAGTTCAATGTGGAATAACACATCTTTATTGTGACGATTTCACAATACTATGAATTTGTATCATGTATATTACTTTATATCATTTGTTGTTAGTTATGATGGATCTGATGATGGGTTTGATGATCGATCTATCAACAATGGAATTGGCAATTAAACCTTTTTCCACCATTGTTATTTGGGTTTATCAGTGTAACATGTGAAGAAAGTTAGTGTAATATGCTAGTAACTATTAAATCTTGAACAAATTTGTTAAACCTAAAACGTGTTCCAATTATAGTAGGCTTTTTAAATTCGATTTACAATGTCTAGGTAAATTATGCCCGTAAAATTCAACAAAAATCGTTAAGAAAATATGTCTTCAATGATACATGAATAAATACACGATACATGGGAGAGTTTCTCTTTATCTGCATATGTGTTTGAGATCTAAAAGTAAATTAGAGACCCAATCTAAATGGCAATGGTATGAGACGTTGAAACACCTTGACCTAAGAGTACAGAGGAGACCTAAAATTTCCATAATTTTATACTCCCTTCGTCCAAGTTTACTTTCCAAAATTGGATTTTGCAAAAACTTGAAAGAAATTCAAATTACTTCCACATATACCATCAATCTTCCAAATTACTTGTTTCATATACAAATTTTGACATCCTAATTTTTGTTTCTTTTTTGATAATTCGAAAATTTTAAAGGGAAAATATAGAAATTTTTCGGTACAAATTTGCTAAAAAAAACTCAATTTAAGCAAGTAAATTTGGACGGAGGGAGTAATTTTGTAGGACAAAATGGACATGAAATTAAATATTAAAATATATCTTAAATCAACTTCTACAAAGTGTAAGCTAGTTGTATATAGTTTGGTTAGTTGGTATCTTCAATGAACAAAAAAAAACTCAAATATTAGAAGACATATTTACAGAGTAAAATATAGGTGAAGGATCTAAGTATTAGTTAGTATCTTTAGATGTACTTATCTCTCTTAAACCATTTAGAGAAATTGATAATTTGTTCACGGCAATCAAAGATGGGTTCCTATGCACTAAGCTCCTAAAACCATTTAGAAAAATTGAATAAAATATATATGGCTCTTCCCCATGTACTCTTACTCTCTTTGTGCTTTTCTCACTTTAGCTTTGATTTGATAAAATTCCCATGCTTATTTAACTATAGTTTTCCCATGAAATGATCAATATTTTCCGTATGATAGGTATACCGTATAGGTGAATACCAATTTTAGTCAGACCTAAAATTGCCATAATTTTATAATTTTGTAGGACAAAATGGACATGAAATTAAATATTAAAATATTTCTTAAATCGACTTCTATAAAGTGTAAGCTAGTTATATATAGTTTGTTTAGTTGGTATCTTCAATGAACAGAAAAAAACACAAATATTAGAAGATATATTTACAGAGTAAAATAGAGGTGAAGGATCTAAGTATTAGTTGGTATATTTAGATGTACTTATCTCTCTTAAACCATTTAGAGAAATTGATAATTTTTTCACGGCAATCAAAGATGGGTTTCTATGCACTAAGCTCTCTAAAACCATTTAGAAAAATTGACAATTTGTTCACGGTAATCAAAGATGTGCATATGAACCACATCCCATGGAAACAAATATACTTGTACCTTTATGATATACCAAAACTCCTTCATCCACGCCAATGATAAAATACATGGAATGACAATTTATGGAATCTCGACATAAAAATACAGTGACACATCCCACAAAAAGATATTGTTATGCTAAAAATGTAGATAAAAATCTTAAATATGTGGCTCAATCTCAACCCTTCTTTATATGCTAGAAATGTAGATTGAAAGACTTAAATCTAGACCGTCCTTTATGTGTCCCAAATGTATATAACCGTCGATATGGAAATATACCATTGTCCCTTATAATATAGAAAAAAAATACATTATATATAAATTGGACGGAAAACAATGGATTTAGTAACGTAACGTAGCATCTGTGGCAACTCACAATGAGAGACAAAACAAATACTTGACATGAAGGTGGCCACTACCTCGAGTCTTCAATCATCAATTTGACTAAAAGATGTAAAAGTTATATCCACTTTAAATTGAATTGAAAAGAAGTATTAGCAAGATGGTTGACTATGTATAAACAAATTAAGAATATCTTCTAAGAGATTAACCATTTTTGGCAACTGCATATATATATAACCATTTTTGTTGTCTCAAATTTAAGATAAACAAATATTCTTTTTGTGAACCATCCAAATGTTACAAATATGAAGAGATGTAATTTCAAGGTTTGTATTGGACAAAAAAAAAAAAATTTAAATGATATGGGTTTTAGGAAACCTAATATAAGAGTAGAAATGAATATAGAACAATCCTATTTTTGAATTTTTGAATATTTTTGTTACAATCATAGTTTTTATTATGAAAGAGATTAAGTTAAAGGGAATTTAATTTAGAATAAGAGTAATGGTTTTACATTAAGTGGGAAAAGTAACTCCCAAATAAATGATATTGTATACTAAAATGTATAGGCATTTAATTTAGAATAAAAGTAATGGTTTTACATTAAATGGGAAAATTAACTCCCAAATAAATGATATTGTATGCTAAAAATTTAGATTGAAAATCTTAAATATGTGGCTCAATCTCAACCCTTCTTTATATGCTAGAAATGTAGATTGAAAGACTTAAATCTAGACCGTTCTTTATGTATCTGAAATGTAGATAGCCGTCGATGGGTAAAAACACCATTGTCCCTTATAATATAGATAATAATATATAGATAGATATAAGACCTCGTATCTAAAAAACCATCTCCAACAGTGAGAAATTTAACCCTTAAAATTAAAAGAAAATTAGTTAAAAACATGACATGACGGTGCAGCAGGAGGTGTAGATAACACTTTCTTGAACACCTTCATATTGGCATCAAAAAAAAAAAAAAAACCTTCATGGTCCCTTCTAACTTGTAAGACCCTACTGTTGGAGATAGATTTACACCAAACGGAGGTCTAAAATCCTATGTCACTAAATAATAAATAAATCCACCCACTATTGGAGATGCTCTAAAGGGTTTAAGACTTCTAAATCTAGATTTTAGATGCGGGACATAGTGATCTAACGGTTTAGAGGAAGTTAAAACGGGAATGCTTCCTGCAATCATGCGGGATAGCACTGCTCTATATCCTGAGATATAGGATTTCTGGTAAAATCAAATCCACTGGCAAAAACAATTTTCTTCTTAATAGTTTGATGACATTTGTCAGAAGCCCACAAAAGAATCAATAATAATAGGTTATTTGTGAGATGGGAAAACAAGAATTCATAAGAGACATAAAGTTTTTGTTAGATTCTTTTTCTTTTGGAATGTTTTGATTTTGGGTCCCAATTTTGTGATTAGTGTTGCATTTGGGTTCCGGAAAGTTCTTTATTAGAGTTTGGGTCCCAGGACTATAGTTGATCGTCTTGGCAGCTACAAAATCTGTTTAAATAGGAGTTTGGGTCCCAGGACTATAGTTGACCGTTTTGACAGCTATAAAATATGTTTTAAATAGGTAAATGACCAAATTAATATTAAGTTTTGAGTTATTTACTAATCTAGCTATCGTACATTCTGTCTAACACGCGCATGGTTAATAATTACCTCGGAAAGCAACGATTAAGATTATTTCTTCCGCAACAAACAACTCATGAACTTCACCAATTCCATCGTTCACCAGTTACCACCAGAATATACATAAATTAAAATCCCAGATATTATGAAATTTTAATTTCAATTCTTATTGATTTCTCTTTATTCTTCTAACTCTAATAAACCCCTCAGTTGTAGAAACCTTTGTTTCCATCAAAAAAAGATGTCGTAAGGTATAGAATGACATAGGGAGAGAAATATGGGTATGAAATGATGCCATTGATTAGGCATCTTATTATTGTTTTTCGAATGATTTGATTGACTAACGGTTGTTGAACTTTGATTGCACCTAGTTTGTTTATTATTGAATCTTCTCTTCTGATATAAGATTCACTCAAATTGGATCGAAATTTCGACGGAGATCTTTAGACTGTTTGTAGTTCTAAAGACGTCTTGTGATAATCCATTGTTAACAGACTCCGTTCTGTGTGTGATTGATCAAAAGAGATTCAAGTAGATTGTGTGCATGTGTTTATTGAAGGTATAAGAAGATTTGAAGACGAAGAAGATTTCTGATTTGTGTTCATAATCTTTGGTGTGAACAATACTTGATTCGGCTGGAAAAGGATTCAACTATAATCGGTTTATCTTTGTGATAGATTGGATTGATTAGTTGAGTAGATCAACATCAATACGATTCTTTGTGATTCAAAGTATTGATTGCAAAATCTTGACAATTACTTTGATAGTTGTTGATATATAGATCTAAGAACTTGACAAAGGAGTTTATATTGGGATAAACAGAAGAGCCTTTTTTCAAACTCATATCACGTTGTTTGAAAAGATTTGTTACCAAACAAATTTCTTGTTCCTTTACTGTTTGGAATACTAACCAAAGGAATTGTTCCTAGTGCGTGACTTATTGCAAGTTGGAGGCCCATGGATACATATGAAACTAGGTGAACTATAGGTTTAGTTGCTTGGCCTCAACTATATGAAGTTGGTTTGATTTTGTATAGCAGCTTATTCCTGAAAGTATTCAATTTTGGACAAGGTCCCAGGGTTTTTATGCATTTGCGGTTTCCTCGTTAATAAAATCTTGCCGTGTCTTTTACTTTTCTATTTTCGCAGTTATAATTGTTTTTATTATAATTAGAAGTAAAATATACAAACGTTAATTTCTATTTACTTGATAGCAATCCTATTGTGTTTGGTTAAGTCCGAAGACTCCGAACCTATTATCAAGTAAACATACTTCGTTATTATATTGTCTTGATTTCGTATCCATAGACGATCACAGGAAGTGTGAACCGATTAGTTGTATTATCTCGACTCAGTCCATTGACAATCACTTTCGGAGAAAGGACTTATAGGTGGAAAAGTTTTAGATTGAGGTATATTTGGGTACCCTCGTCTTTCCAGAATTTTCTTTAGCAGTCCCTGCTCTCCTTGCACTAGCTGTCAAGTTCTTACGTATTTCTCTCCTTGCACTATCTAAGACAATTGCATCTTTGGCTTTCTTACCCCGCCTGTCCCTAAACAACCAAATCGGAAGTTAATCCAAATCCAAATTCTCAAATATACATAATCGGTAGTTTGAGTTAAACATTATCGTATGAATATACATAAACGGAAGTTAATCAAAAAATTTGGTTCCGATTATTCATAATCGAAAGTTTGAGTTCAACATTAGTGGACGAATATACATAATCGGAAACAAAAGGAAAGTTTTTTCTGCCGAAGAACCAATATTATGAAGTTATACAAAAGTGTTTTCTGCCGAATATGTTAGTCCAAAAACAAACAACCTAAACTATCTATCATAATCAAAAGAAATATTTCAACATAATCTCCCGAATGCACATAATCGAAATCCAAAGGTGGGCCTATGTTACCTAATACACAAATCGGAAGCCATATAAAATTAATTTCTACCGAATATGCATCATTTTGGGTCCAGAAACTTCTTAAGTTGTTGAGACTAAACAATCAGAAGCAAATTACCAAACATATAATCCGATTACTGCGTTTCTATAACTTCTAGTTCCCTAGTATATTCGGAAGTCAAAAACACATTTAACTTCCCTTCCGATTATGGTCAGGTTAGAGCTCAATAAAAAACAACGTTCTATAATCGATAGGAAACCTATAACTTTATTGCCCGAATTTGACCAACCATCTTGTGGAATGAAGAATACGACCACAATCGGAACTTAAAAAAAAAAAAAAACTAAACTACCGATTCAGGGTAATAACCGAAAACACTATATTTCTTTTATCATGGATTCGTTGAATTTAAGCAATAGAAACCAAAAAAAAATGGTAGAATCTTACCTATCGGGGCCATTTGAAGTTGCTTGAGAGTTTGGCTTTCAGAATCACTTACATCAGGGACTTCATCTTCTCTGCGTTCTTGAGATAAAGTCTCTTTATTACGGCAATGTTGTCCAATTTTTGAATCCTCGCCAAGGTATACGTTTTTCGTTCGAGCTTTCTTGGGTTTCGTAGTTGTTTTCATCTTTATAGAGAATAATCAACTATGATTCGATTCGACGATTAACGATAACGATGTATTGAAACGGAGTTGAACGAGGGAATTTTTTTCCTCTATGCAGTCGGAGGAGAAGAGGAGTTGTAGTTGTAATGAAAAGAAAAGAAATGAAATTAGATTTACATTGTTTTCATCAGTCAAAGGGTATGATCGGTAGTTAATCAACATCTCATTATCTACCGATTTTTTCAGTAGCCCCAAATTTCAATTAAGCAAAATTCTATTTTTTTTAATTGCTCGACTTTCCTAATCGACAGTTTCGACATTTTATTTTTCGTCCGATTTTATAGTAGCCCCAAATTTAAATATAGAAAAATTCTTAAGATTTAGAATTTCTATACTTTCACAATCGGTAGTCTCGTGAGGTTCATGTTTATACCGATTGTGATAGAAGCCAGATAGATATTTGGCACAAATTCAGATTAATCAGTGGTTTCTAGCTAGTGTGTTTCTTAACTAACGATTTACACTTAATAATCGTTCACAAAAATAACTTCCGATTACGGAAGGCCGTTAACGTATTCTACTAACTTTTAGGACATCTCTTAACCTTGTATATGGGTTGGGAATAAAAAATTCATCCCCTAATTCTTTCGGGGTCGCCCCTAATAACGTCAGGATGAATAACCTAGCGAGAATTGTTTCTCCATCTTCAATTCTTCCCTAAAACTTAAAAAAAGATAAAACAAAATAAAAACAAAATTTAAAAATTTAATTAATTGGAATGTTTTATTTAATTATTTAGTTAATTAATGAAATGGTAACTTAATCATCTTCACCTTTTAGGTCACCCCTTATAACCATGGAGAAGGCAATTGAATCAAATCATGGTCCCCTTAAAAAAGTCATGGTCCCAAAAACAATCGTTCCTTATAAATCCAATCCCAGTCGAGCAACTATTTCTCCTTCTTCAATTCTTCCCCAAAATCGTCTCTCCATCCCTGATTATCAGTCTATCTCAGTCTCTCTCTCTCAATGGCAATTGATAAAAATAACTATAAGTATTGCAGCCCGGATTGGCATCGGAGCTATGCTTCATATAGAGAATCGATTAAGTTAGATAATCAGATAGATCGGATTCTAGTCCGGGATCGTAATGATATCTCTCGTAAAGATAGGTTGATTTATGTCGAGTATATGTAAGTGTCTTAGGGTTAGGGTAACAACTATGGGAATTTGGTATTTTGATTCAATACTTTTGCAAGGCTGCTCATAAATATGCATGCACATTTAGGGGCAACCCCAACACAATTAGGGGCGACACAAAACGATAAAATAGGTTATAATCGGTAGGTTATTTCACAATCGGTAGGTTATTTCCGGGATATTTTTTTAATGGCCAAACTGCCCTTTACAATCGGTAGGTTATTTCACAATCGCTAGTTAATCAACAATCGAGAGTAAATTTAGTTTGTATAACTTCTGAATATAAAGTATCCCCAAAATAAAATCCTATATCTTTTGAATTTTGATTATCCTATAATCAGTAGTAAATAAAGTTATCTTGACTCCCTATTATACATTAGACCTTTGACAAAAATGCTACCATAATCGGTAGGGAATTTAGGTTATTTAACTTCCGAATATAGAGTAGCCCCAAAATGAAATTTTGCAAAAATCCTTTTTTTTTTTTGGAATTTTGGTTGAGCCTATAATCGGTAAGAACGAAAGAGTTATCATGACTTCTGATTATACATTGGCTCTCTTTGAAAATATCTTACCATAATAGGTAGTCAAGATACTTCGTATAACTACCGAATATAGAGTACCCCAAAATCACATTTTGCAAAAAACCTATTTTTTTTGAATTTTGGTTGTGCCTATAATCGGTAGTCAAAATGAAGTTATCCTGACTTCCGATTATACTTATAATCTTTAGAGAAATCTTACCATAATCGGTAGTCAAGATAGTTCATATAGCTACCGAATATAGAGTAGTCCCAAATTCAGATTTTGCAAAAATCATATTTTTTCTGAATTTTGGTTGATCTAATAATCGGTAGTCAATTATATGTATAATCTTTGGCGAAATCTTACCATAATCGGTAGTCAAGATAGTTCATATAGCTACCGAATATAGAGTAGTCCCAAATTCAGATTTTGCAAAATTTTCTTTTTTATGAATTTTGGTTGATCCAATAATCGGTAGTCAAAATGAAGTTATCTTGGCTTCCGATTATACGTATAATCTTTGGCGAAATCTTGTCATAATCAGTAGTCAAGATAGTTCATATAGATACCGAATATAGGTCAGGTAGAACACAGTCGGGAGGGGCTACGCCCCCTAGACCTCCCCGGATAGCGGCAAACAATCTTAAACAAATCCAACACATATAACTACGGAATATAGAGTTGCCCCAAAATGAGATTTTTCAAAAATCCTCTGTTTTTCTAATTTGGTTGAGCCTATAATCGGTAGCAAAAATATTTCATATAACTACCGAATATAGAGTTGCCCAAAATGAAAATTTTCAAAAATCCTCTATTTTTCTAATTTGGTTGAGCCTATAATCGGTAGCAAAAATATTTCATATAACTGCCGAATATAGAGTTGCCCAATATGAGATTTTTCAAAAATCCTCTATTTTTCTAATTTGGTTGAACCTATAATCGGTAGAAAAACTATTTCATATAACTACCGAATATAGAGTTGCCCCAAACTACCGATTATGGATTAACCTCCCTATTATGAAGGGGCACATAAGTATTTTCAACCTATTTTTTTCTTTTAGTGTCACCTCTAATTGTGTTGGGGTCGCCCCTAAATATGCCAGGATAAATATGTGGCTGATGAAATTAAATCCATCTTGGAGGAGGAATGGCCTGGATTTCTTGTCGTCAAATGGGTGTTAAAGGTATGTTTTCAAATGCGTAAACAGATGGGCTTACAGATATGAATAGAAAACTAGAAGGAATGACAAAATTGCAAGGAATTCCGACCTGAAATTAGAGATCAACTACCACCAGTAACTAGAATTATGTTTTTTTATTACCATAGGGATGTTGTGTTTTTCTGTTCAAAATATATACCTTACTTCTTCATGATTCAATTGAAATAATCTGATATTATGTACACTTAAACATTATGGATTTTTAGAAGATAACTGGCATAGGCTCCCCGGAATTTATGCATCTAGTGCACCATCTGGACAATTGCTTCAACCTGCTCCGCTGTTTTCATACATAACATAACATCAAACGGTTATTACTAAGATATTGAGCCGTATTATTAAACGGAAACAAAAAAAAACAATACTCACAAATCTATCATAACAGGGTGGTTTCTCTTTGAAGATTGACTTACAAGGGATTGCGGTTTTTCTTTAAAATCACGGATTACACGAAGATGAGAAACTTTCCGGTACCAATACATATGGTTTGGAGAATTTTCAAAACCTTGGTTGACTGGTCTCCCACAGTTGATCAAGAAATTCATCCTTCTATCCCAATGTAATTTAACAAATGCTTTACCCGAGTAAACCATCGTGATAAAATCTTTATTGGACTGGCAATGTTCCAGATCCATCAAAAAAATAAATAATCAAATATTCCAGATCCAATGTGAAATATCCATGCATTGCATTGGTTTAACTTATACATAACCGTGTTGTCGCATCACCATTGAGGCATTGTACATCGCATATCCCGTGGGGTGCCACAACGATCCAAAATAAAGGTCCAAATCGAACCGACTCGCTATATGTCCACTAGCTCGGTATTCCTTGTATGGATCAAAGAATACATCTTGGGCCTTCAGTGAGTCCAAAATCTTGCTCAAATTAATTAACTGATGCTCCTTTGTCCAAGAATAATTGTCATCTAAGATGTACTTTTTTCCGCTAGAGTCACCTTTCGTCCACGCCGGGTTTTCAAGGTCCAATTCCAAGATAGGGAAGTGGTCATAGATCCATGTCTATATAGTGATTTTTTCAAGTATTAGGAAATTGATTCTTCAATTAGACAAAAATAAAAACATAACTAAGTATGTATAGTCAATATATATACTTGTTGTACACTCACGTTCCTGCCAATTTGGCTAGTTCCAAGCCTCGAAGCCTTTCTAAACTTTTCCATCAACCACGCATGGCATGCCTTTCCCCAAGAGTTTCACATGCCTTTTTCATCAACCACGTAAAAGTAGTAAAAGGTTGGCGTCAACTCGATTTCCACTGGTATTGGCGAAAATTACACATCCCAATACACATAGGAGATATACGGTGGCCGCGTGGTTCACTTGGTCATCAGTTAAAGTTCTTTCCTCTTCTTTTTTCTTGGTGCCCATGAACATTTCCATCAGATGACTCATGTTGAACCGTCTAGTTCTATAACGCATGCATCTATTGAACTCAATTTTTGATGTCGCTCCATCCCAACCAAAACACATATTAGTTAGCTCATAAAGTTTTTCCTAAATTAACTGCTTTGTATACTCATCCCTGACAGATGTTCCACGGTCAGCGAGTCTAAGAATATGCAAAAAATCATATGGGGTAATCGTCATCTCCCCAAACGGCATATGGAAGGTGTCGGTCTCAGGATAAAGTCTCTCCACAAACCACCCGGTATGTTCCAACATTGAGTTCTCGGCGGCAGTAGATAACCCCGAATCTTCAATAAGTTTCTTGAACCTTTCACATTCATCGTCTAAAGTCCAATCCAACATTGTAGTTGGTGCACCGGTGGGTTTGAGTATACGAACCACATCAGAGTGATACTATTAAACACACGAAAAATTTAAAAATATTTATAATAGCTTAAACCTATAATCCTTAATACTACTACGAAGACAAAGACAACACATTAATAAAATGGATACGATTATTACCTCGGTTTCATAGATTTGTTTGGCCCAAGAGTTTTTGTATCCAAATAAATTTTTTCCTTTATTCAATGGTAGCCCCAAGATTTCACCTTCTGGAATATCCCGCACCTTCATCTCTTATAGGACAAGGTGTTGTGCTTTCTTTCATATTTCTTTCTTTTCAGTTTCTCCTTCTTCTTGCGTACCGCTAGGTTGTCCTACTTCTTGTACTCTAGATTCTGGTGCTTCTGGTTGAACACTTGGTTAAATTTCAGCTTGTGATTGTGGATCACTTGTGAGCTTGTGGAGAAGTTAGTTGAACACCTTCTTGAACTTCTGGAGCATTTGGTTCTACATCTTCTTGAACTTCTGGAGAAGTTGGTTGAACACCTTCTTAAACTTTTAGAGAACTTGGTTCTACAGCTTCTTGAGTGCCTCGTTGTGTTCCATCTTGAGCACTTGAATTTTCTTTAGCAGTTGATCGCTGTCGTATGCGTCAAAAATAAATTACACTTTCTTACTACTCAAAATATAAATATAGCAAGGGCAAGAAAGGATCGATCCCACAGAGAGGTCTAGGTTGTCTCGTTGTTTAGGTTTCCTATAAGTAACACCGGGGGTTTTTCTGATTTTTGTGCAAGTAATAAAAAATAAAAGCAAATAAAGAAATAGGCAAACAAATCAAATAGAAAAGATATTGGTTAAGGATTCATCTTCATTCACTAACATGCTTTCAAAACAATAAGTAGAATTGATATTTAATCTCAACTTTTATCAAAAGCCCTAGAATATCTTGATCGCAAGAATATCCCTCTAATCTCCTTTTGTCATCAACAAACACATTAAAAGATGCGAGTATGAGTTCTATATAAAAGAACAACCTAACGTGTAAAAGCACTAATCAAGTTTAATTCCCTAGATGCATTAAGTTCTATGAAATCAGGCCAATCAAAGTAATTGAACGTGGAAAGCGCACTAATTCAATTAAACAAAGGATACGATTCACATATGATCATAAGAATATATCACTACAAACCATAATAATATTATGCTACTTGTATTCAAGGAATATCACTTTTACGTATAACAAACCCTAAACTAGAAATAGATGTGATTAGAAGTTCTACCAATTTGCAACTTGAAAAAACAATCAATCAATCATAAAACAATATTTTCAGAGAATTGCAAACGATAAATATGAGACAACACTAATATATTGAATCAAAGAATCATATGTGAAATCCAATTATTCCATAACCAATAATAAAACTCTAGATCATGTTCATGGAGTTCATAACAAGAAGAAAAATAAAGGTTTTCATGTTTCTAAACCCTAGAACAAAAGTAGAAGATATATGTGTTGTGCCTAGGCTTCCCTATATATAGAGTTTTGTAACCTCTTCTTGAAGAAACTAGAAAACCTAGGAAAAATAGGAAAGTGCACCTCCTTAAAATTGTGTCCCGTGCATCAAATCCCGGACCAAAGAAGGTTGCCAAATACTCGCCAAAATCCCAAATAGTTATGTCCAATGGTTGGCCGTGAGACTTAAACATTAGATCAGCCAATCGAGCCTGCACAACTGATGTAAAAATCCAGACCATTAACATCATTCCCCTGTCGGATACGTGGGACTGACAATGCAAACCTCATTAGACTCCAGTTCACGGATATGACTTTCTGTCCGTACTCACGACCACTATCTCTCTACCAAGCTCGATCAACAGCATTCACTCATCACTGACAGCATCAACTCCTCTCCATTATCGACATCAGTTTCAGCTCCTTATCCTTTCCTTCTTTCTCTCCCATTATCAGCAACACAGACTTCTCCGTAATTACGTCTCTGTCATCACCATCCACATAACCATAGAAACCTCCCTGTCGAATTCAACTCCTCTTGTTCATCGTCGATCACCCTTCATTACCAAACTCCATCTCTTCTCAGCAAATCCATGACCATCCGATAAGCCGCAACAGTCCCAGCTGACTCTTTCCATCGTTGATGACGATGAACATCACCATTTCTTATCGTTGCCAATAGCTCCAACCCCATTCTCTGCTTTACCACCACTACCGTTCCATCTTCATCACTGTTTCACTCCTTCATCTACTGCCAATAAGAATATCCCAAAACCACCTCAACATCACAGCCATGCCATCACCAAACAGTCAACATCATCTTCTTTTGTCATAAATGGCAGCAGCATACGTTTAGCTCTTTCATTACCACAACAAACCCCATATCCGATATATCTCCGAAACTCAGACTCATTATCGAGCTCAACAGCACCTCCTCATTTTTGGCTTAAAGTCGACTTTCCCTCACACTTAATCATCACACTGATCTTATAACTTGTTATCACTACCCATGCAGTCAACTACCACCATCGATATTCTCCCCAGTTAAGCTCAATCGTTCATCATCTCCACTACTCCATCACTAGCAGCAGCAATCATCAGTCATCCATTACCGAGCTCCACCTTCCTCATCATCAGCGTTAACCTTTTCCATCGTATCAATTACCAGCAGCGAACTCACTTTCCTGTGAAACAATGTCAGTAACCAGCTCCACCATTACGGCCATTACCGTTCTTTCATTACAATAGCCAACAGTGTCTCACTTCTCTACTACAACCTCGGACTCGAGCGCTCAGCCCATATCATCTCTTTGTTCTTGTCAAACCCCAACTTTGAGATTGCAACGTCACTCCCATGTATTCTGGACATCGAATGCACTAATTACTTCATCACTGATCACTGCTTAACTCATCAAGGGAATTCACCATTATTTCCAAGCTTGAGAACTATATAACAGGCCTACTCATTCACCGGTCCATCACTAGATAATGTACCATTACCGATGTCAGCAGCATCATACTTTTCGTCTTCTGTTTCTTGGACTTTTGTCACGACCAAACTTCATCATTATCATTATCAGTCTCCAACTCCTACTTGTCCTTAATCCTTGGTAGACACCCCATTGTACCCTGGATATAACTAACAACAACAAATCTTCTTGGGGCAACAACGACGGGTACTGGAATGGATAGGAAGCTTCCTATATGTTGTGTCTCTACCCCGCACTTGTGAAATCTTCGTGGTCTAAAATTAGACGCACATATTTAAGCCCAGCACATGTAACCAGGCGGGTGTTTAAGCCCATGAGTGCCTCAAGCTTTACTGTCAGTTTTGGAGAACCGACAAGGTTAACTTCTTGTTTCGCCCATAAGTTCTTCGTACAACATCGGAATGACTCCATTCATGCGCCATTAGCTTCGTATTTTCGTCCTCTTCACGGTGATACAAAGAAATTCCTGATTTGAGCTAGTTCCACTCCCTTTTGGTCAGGATAACCTCAAATACCTAAGAAACTTAAAAACAAATAAAATCAAAGCATAATGATACAAGAACTATCAAAAAAACAAAGTATTCGAGTACCTAACTAGTGCAAATAATGCACCTATCAGCAGTCCCTGCTCTCCTTGCACCAACTATCAATTTCTTACGCCTTTCTCTGCTTGCACTATCCGAGACAATTGCATCTTCGGCTTTCTTACCCTGTGGCGCCCCGGTTTTCGGGGCCCGGATCCCACGCCCGAAAACTCGGATTGCTACCTGGATACCATAGCCGAGGCCCGGCTACTAAGCCCAGGCTCATAAAATAATTTATTTGGGATAATTTAATTATGTCCGTTTTAAGAATTTTTGTCGCAGCGGAATGCTCAGAAATTCATTTAGGAAGATCTAACCGTAGATTTAACCTAATTTGAAAGCCATAGGAAGAAAAACATATTAATAAGAAACGATTTCAACCCCAAATTGTAAAACTGAAAACAGACCAAGGTAGATTACTAGAATCGTACAGGCTTCATGTGAGTTCCAAAATTCATGGTAATTTTATGGATAAAATATATACTGTAAATACTATTAGGAATAAATTATTCAGGATTTTTAAATGAGTTGAGTATCCTATAACCACAGTCAAACATGTAGTTGACTAGAATTGCATAAAATCAAAACTGTATCATTCTGTTTTATAAAAATTATATGAAATCACACCCAACTCCAAATTGGATGAGGTTTGTCATTTTAGAAAGATCAAAGATACATAAATATTTTTACAGAGATACCAAGATCTAAAAACCAATGTATCATAGTTCTAAAATAGGATATTTATGAGATATTTAAAACAATCGGATATTTTCTGTATTTAACAATAGTACAAAGAATTATATTAAAAATATGTATACTACTTAGAAAAAACTATAATTTTCACAAAATGTCCGTTAAGATGTTTTACATTTGTTACAAAAAGAATCATATCAAAACTTATTGGAAATTTAAAATAATAAACAGTCAACTCAATACCAAACAATATTTTACAACTTTAAATATAAAACTAACTAGGGTATCAACTAGGCCTTTGGCCTGGTCTCAAACTCTCGTGCGCCTTCGGCGCGTTCGATTTCATGATTTAGTCACTCTTCTGGCAGTTCGTTTGGCTCCCTGGATGTTCAAGATGGTTAAATTGAAATGAATTAGGAAACACTTCAGCTCATAATTTTGCAGCGAACTTAAAATGTTTACGAATTCCGTACTTAATTATTTGGTAACTAACAATAGATTCCAAACATGATTTGGTCGCTCTTTTGGCATATCCAAATCCTTTCATCCCATTGGATATACTTAATGATGTGAATACATATTTTCACTATACATTAAATACAAAAAGTATTTTATGTTTCGAATTAAACATGTTTCTGCTCGTGCCGAAGATCCATATTACCTAGAAATGGGAAATATTATTTTATTTTGCACTTTTTTTCTTCTCAACTGTGGTAAACATGTCTATGCTCGCACATAAGATCCATGCTACCTAAAAATGGGGAATTATTTTGCACTTTTTTCTTCCTAATTGTGATTACACGACGAATTCATTCTCATGGGCAGGTGGGGGTAACTAACATTAGTGTCGGTCCGTCCCAATACATCAAATGAACATACAAAAGTATTGATATGCAAGTTTAGAATCGATCCATTTTAACATTGTTAGTTCCTACCATAATGGTGTCTGCCTTCTTTCTTTTTAAAATTTTTCTTCTTGTAATCAAAGGATATCAAGAACTTAAGGTTAGTTCATTTTGGTTTGAATGCTTTTCTTTTGGTTTTCTTGGCAGAACAAATTTAGTCAAGACCACACATTACATACAAAAATTTGGCGAGCGGTTGACTTTGAAGATTTTATGGCAAGTGTGATCAATGACTTTAAATAGCAATGCAGATTCATAGCAAGACTACATCTATCATCTACCATGGATCAACTTGTACATATTGATATTTTAAATTATGCAGACGGCAATCATTAATACGTTAGATTCTTAAAATGTAAATGAAAGTAGGCACAGTAAGTAAAGAATATGAACCTCTTAACCGTATAGCTTAGACAATTACAAACAATGATTTAGGACTATGTACCCGTTACAGCTTCATATGAGATTCACATTTTCTTTGCTCAAAATGCTGTTGAGGGAACGCATCATCGCCCCTATCTATCTTATTACCAATAAGGGAACACATGCTCTTCTTTGAAGAAAAAAGAAAAAAACTTGAAATACTGAAAGCATACGTACATTACATTCTAGACCTTGGAATTTGAGAGAAATAGACAATTAATGGCTACAAGGGAAAATTAGATGAAAAAATAACAACCTAAAAATACGTTCTGCATCATTAACATATTTTAATCTAATTACTAATAAATAAAGTTTCGAGTATCTTATTTCTTCCCTCTATGGTCTACCTATCACAGTGAACAAAGTGAAGAAAAAGTCACTGTTTCCGAAGCATTAAAGCACGGAAAAACTAATAACTTACCTTAAGTGAATCACACTATTTACATTTTAGTCGACTTAGTGTACGACATCTTGATGAACAATTGTTTGGGATCGTGACTCTTATAGATGTACCTGTGCATATAGTTCACTCCCGTAAATTCATTGCTTCGGGTGTTGGATAAATTCTTTAACGCCATCTGAGTTCGTGGTTTCCTTTGATAGGGGTGGTTATGCATATATTCTACTGCAACTAATCCATATCCGCGTCTTCAAACACATCACGAAAAGAAAAATGGTCAAGAGAGAAGAGGACAAAAGAACTTAAATGAAAAACCAAAAAAAATAATAAAAAAAGGATTTCTCATGAGTCAAGGACTCAAGGGATTGGACCAAAAGAAAACAACAAATTAGAATCATATAAACATTGAACTACAAAATATGGAAATCCGTCGAAGACACAACTACGAAATGCAAGATACTGAATTTTACTAATACCTAAAAGTTTAGACGATCAAACCTTGGTCTTCGGCTTTGATTTCCTCCGAACACTGGTTGTATTCACTGTTGAATTTATGATCTAGTCTGCATCGTCAAACTTCAACGAAAAAATTCCATTGTAACGTCTGCACAAAGAAAGGCAAATCAAAAGTGATTGTTGATTAACAGGAAATGCAGAAATTAGCAACTAACAACAACAAATATGGATTCATGTAATTTTTCTAAGCCAAATACCGTCGAACACAATTTTTGTACCAACACATAGCCCTTGGTAAGAGGATGTGTGGATTCTTTTTTTCTTTTTTTTTAATACTTAAACCAGGGAATCACCCTGCAGAACTGGTACCAGTAATAGTGTTTCTTTCCTGCCCAACAATTCTAGTCAGCAGAGCAGTGACAGAACTAGGATCCCACTCTCTAAATTGAGCTCTAATCATGCAGTACTTTGCTAGCTCACAGGCTATATAGTTTGCAGAATTAGGAACAAGACTTAAGCTTTTTACACCCAACATGCAAAGTTTAAAGTTCTGAGAATTGCCTATAATAATTCTTTTTCTGTGGTCTTTCATCTCCTCAACTTGAACTCGAAATGCTTCCAACACCCGGACTTTGTCGCTTTCAAATTGCACCTGCGGAAAGTTCATCTGATGAGACCATTGGATAGTGTATGCAGCTTCCTGATGCACTATGCTCCTTTCTGTATTAGCCACCGCTTGGAAGCTCCTTGCTCCGAGGAGAGCTCCTGTACGATCACAAGCAATAAGAGTTACATCAGCTTTTGTATAGCACCCAGAATAGAATACAACAATATTTATTTTGACGTTAAAGCTAGTTATTGTCACCTTATTAATTGACTTAACTATGTCAATTTTTTTGTTTACTTCTTTGTTATCTAACATGTTTCTATTGGAACTTATCATTGAAACAATTGTCTTCCCTGTCCTAGAGATGGACATTTTTTTTTTTTTTTGAAAACCAAATCGCATCTAGATTTCCATATGCTCCATAAGAAAGTTGCCATTATCTCTGGCCAATCATGAACCTGAAATTCATCTATGTCTTCTCTATAAAACCAGTCTACTAACCAGGTATGAAAATCTAGACATTGATTCCTTACCATAAAATTGTCCATTCCTAAGTAAAGTAAGACAGATATGGTAAATTCACAATGCATAAAGATATGGGTTAGAGTTTCTTCCTGCTTCCCACAATTGGGGCAAATTTTATTCACATACGGTAGGATCTGCACAATTCTTCCATTTAAAGGGAGAATCGAATGTACACACTTCCATAAGAAAACTTTTACCCTTGGCTGGATGCTCATACCCCATAGCTTCCTCCAAAACCTTGCCTGATCCCTATCGTCCGGTTGGTTTGTTCTTATGAGTTTGTTGTACAATGACTTTGTTGAAAATTTTCCATTTTCTTCTAGCTTCCAGACTAGCTGATCATCCTTTTCACCATCTATTGGAATATGTTGTATGTCTGTAACTGTTCTCTCCTCAAATAACAGTCTCAGTTTGTTGGTGTTCCAGATCCAGGGATGGTTATTACAATCCATCAGACTGTTTACCAGTTCCCCTTGCACCATTTGATCTTGACCATTCTTAAGAGATAAACCTTGAGGACACCAAACATCATCCATTATTCTTATTTTTTTACCATCTCCCACCTTCCATTCTGCAAAATTCCTGATTTTTCCCATTTCCCTTATTATGTTCTTCCAAGCCCAAGAATCCGTGTTCTTCTCTTTAAAACTTTCTGCCAGTATGCTTCTACCCACAAAGTACTTATGTTCCATTATTTGAGCCAATAAAGATGTCGGTTCTTTAAGTAGACGCCAACACATCATATCCAACATAGCCGAATTGAAAATCCTCAGGTTGATGAAGCCAAGACCTCCTAAACTCTTAGGTTTACAAAAAGAAACCCAAGCTTTTAGATATAACCCTCTATTTCCTTCTTTATCCTTTCCCCAAAAAAAATCTCTCTGGAGACCATCAATCTTTTTTATCACAGCTTGTGGCATTTTAAAACAATTCATTTGAAAAATAGGGACAGTGGAAGATGATGTGTGAACAAGGATTGCTTTCCCAGCTGAAGAAGTGGAAGGACCCTTCCAACTTTGAAGTTTAGATTCAACTCTTTCAACCACAGGTTGAAAAGACTTTATTTTGGATGTGTGTGTAAATAACGGGCTGCCTAGGTATCTATCATTTATGGAGATTATTTTCACCCCAAATATGTTAGTAACGCCATCAATGACAGTTTGGTGAGTGTTTAAGCTAAAAAAAATACCATACTTTTCGAAATTTATGAGCTGTCCTGATGCGTTACTAAATTCAGTAAAGAGGTTAAAAATGTTTTGCCCATGCTCGATATTCGCCTTGGTGAAAACCAGGAGGTCATCCGCGAACAGGAGATGGGAAATAGACGGAGCATTGACCCCTACTTTGATACCTTGAATCAAGTTGAGACTCTCCGCCTCAAAAAAAGCTCTAGACAGCACCTCCATGCATATTATGAACAAATAGGGGGACAAGGGATCCCCTTGTCTCACCCCTCTACTAGGTTTGTACTGTTCTCCTGGAACACCATTAATTAGAACAGAGGACGACACAGTACTGATGCATTCATTTACCATTGCACACCACTTAGCATCAAAGCCAAGTCTTTTCATGATTGAGAGGAGGAAAGGCAACTCAATCCGGTCGAAAGCTTTCGACATATCGATTTTAATTCCCATAAGAAATTCATTTCCTCTTTTGGTTCTCATAGTGTGGATTAACTCATGAGCGATCATGATGTTATCAGAAATCTGCCTTCCCGGAAAGAAAGCAGCCTGATAAGGGGAGATAATTTTTGGCAAAAGACTCTTTAGTCTATTCGCCAAGGTTTTGGAGATGACCTTATACACTATATTACAAAGACTAATTGGCCGATAGTCTGCCGGAGTCTGTGGGAACTCTATTTTAGGGATTAAACAAATAAAAGTTGCATTATTTTCTTTTAGAAGATGGCCAGTAGTAAAGAAACTCAGGACCATCTTATAGACATCCTCTCCTACTACCTCCCAATTGATTTGAAAGAAGTTGGGAGAGTATCCGTCCGGTCCCGGAGCCTTATCCGGATGCATAGAAAAAATAACAGATCTTACCTCTTCCTTGGCGGGCAGTCTGTTGAGGTTTTCATTATCCTCCACGTTGAGAACTTGTTTGATGAGATTCATGAAGCCACTTTCAGCATCTGGTTGAGAAGATGTCGCCACTGTCTTGAAATGTTTTGTGATCAGACTTTCCATCTGTTTGGAACCTTCCACCCACACTCCCTGACTGTCTTTGAGTGTCTCAATTCTATTCCTTCAGTATCTTTTCTGCACCTTTTTATGAAAATACCCTGGATTCTTTCAAAACACACGATTCATTGCATTTACTGTTGAACACACTATTTGTAAGAGGCTACACAAATTGCATTCTCTTACTTTTTAGAATCATTGCTGCAAAATTAAGATCCTAATTGATTGGTTACTAAGAAAATTTCAATCAAAAGAGGTTGCAATTACGATTTTAATAAAAGTGGGGAGTTAAGTAGTTTGGGTAGTTTTAAAAACGTGGAAGCACCTCCTAAAAGACACCTGGGCACAAAAGATAGAGGAAGGAAGAGATCAAGACACATAAGTCCGAAACTATGAAAGTGATTTTTACAAAAGATATAAGAAAAAAGACAAAAGACGGTGGATCCCTTCAAACCGTCCGGCAACTCTACAGACCGACGATGTATATCTTCTCTTTTTGGGATATAAAATCACGAACACTCTTTGTGTTTCCCAAAATTCATCCCGACCGCTCTTTGTCTCCCACCAAAAGGCAATTGTGTCATAGTTAATTGATATCATTACATAAAAACTTTTTTTTTCTTTTTTTTCTCTTTTAATATATTAATCAAGAGACAATCAGATAAACTTTTTCTTTTTCAAAAATTTGTGTAGACTTCATTACACAACGAAAATGAGTGATTCTTATCTCATTTTAAAGAAGAAAGGATAAGCTATCATAAAAACAATATATGAGAAAATAGTAAATTCAGGGACAAGTCAAAATTACTTCAATAAAACTTGTCAGTGTAATTGCTTCAGAAAAACTACAGTTTTGGGAGTTCCAACTTAAAAATTCACACATGATTCATTAACCAAATGCATTGGTTCTTGGATCATTTTAAAGAAAAAAACATAAGTTTTCATATAAAAATTATATGTAAAATCAATGAGTTTTATATCTATCTCAAAATGTTTCACAAAAACAGAACAGAGATCACGTTTCACAGAAATTGCAGTTTCGACAGTGTACATTCAAAAATTCGTATAAAAATCATTACACCATGAAATTCAGAAGTTTTGGTACCATTAAAAATCTAAGAAACCATACTATGACATAAAAATGGTAAACAAGGGTAACGAGGTACAAAACTATGTTTAAATCTCCCCACTAAACATGACAGAAGTGCGGTCCTTCAGAAAATTCAGTTTTGGTAGTCTGTAATCAAAAATTCGTGCAAAAATCATTACACAATGGAATTTAGCAAACTTGGTCTTGTTGAAAAGATGAAAGACTCTACTTTGAATAAAAATAATAACCAGAAGAAATCAAGTATCAATCTGATTTGAAAAGTCTCAAATAAACAAGACAGTGACCAAGTTCTCAGGAAATTACAGTTTTGGAAGTATATAATAAAAAATTCACATAGACTTCATTATTTATCTGAATCCAGTGATTCTTAGCTAGTTTTAAAGAAGATGATTTAATCTTGTATTTGAAAAATATAAAAAAATATAAGATTCAAATTAACTGGGTGAGAATCTAACCATAAAACAGGACAGAAAAATGTTGACAGAAATCCCAGAAATTGCTTCTAAATTGAGTTTGAAGAAGAGGTAAGATCAATTCCAATAAACCACAAGTACCCATGGATAATTTTAGAAGTAATAAAGTTTTATCATCAAATTAGATGAAAACCCTAACTTATTTCATAAACCCTAAATCAAAATCAAGAGGAACAAGCATAAACTCATTTTAAACATCACAAATACATCACATAAAGTTTCATAAGAGTATGAGTATGCTTGAATTCAATTAGATATGAAATCAGAGAATCAAAGTAATGAATTTCATTTCAAATCAGTTTTAAAGAAGAATTTTTCCCCAACATTTTCAGCAACAAACGATTCCAAGGAAACCAAACCGAGTCAAATGATTAAACGATGCAATTCCACCTTCAAATTTCAAGTTTTTGTGACGAAATTATTCTTTTGTTTGATGAAGGGAGGAAGAGAAATCAAATGGAAAAAATGAAATATAATCAACTGATTTTGGTTGTTAAAGCTTATCAAAATAATGAAATGACCAAAATTCATCTCTTTACTCTTAAAATCGACACATCAGCTCGTGAGTGTTACTTTGTCGCAATTTTTAGCATAATAATTCTATTATCATCAGTGCACACGCTACGAGCAGGCTCACGCACAGAGAAATATAGTTTCTCAAACAAAACCAAGTGTTTCTCAACTAAAACACACCAACAACTATATTTCACGCACCACATTACCCTACTCATAGTCTTCCAATTCAAATGAATTGGGATTGTACCCTAATATTTTTAAGAAAAGAAACGTGGGTATCACATCATTACCCACTTAAAAAGAATTTCGTCCTGAAATTCAAAACAAAGAAAGAGACTAACGAACGTTACCTCCTAGTAACTCCAAATATTTTTCTTGTATGAAGAAGATTAGGATTCAAGAGTGAGAAAAAAATGTTTCTCTAATGAAATTCAAGAGAAAACGTTTATTAAAGAAGACAAAATGTCTAACATACCCCTATTAGTAAAATGACATAAATTCCCTTGAAATTGGGACTAGTATTACAATCTCTCCCACTTCGGAAATTTAGTCCCTAAATTTAAAGTAGCATAGTGACAAAAATTTCAAGCTAAAATGAAAAACACACAATTAATTTTATCGAACATAGTTTACATTTATTAACTGTTTGTGCAACAACTAGTACCCGAAGGATCTAATCGCTGCTCTGATACCAATTTGTGGCGCCCCGGTTTTCGGGGCCCGGATCCCACGCCCGAAAACCCGGAGTGCTATCTGGATACCATATCCGAGGCCCGGCTTAGGCTCATAAAATAATTCATTTGGGCTAATTTAATTATGTCCGTTTTAAGAATTTTTATTGCAGCGGAATGCTCAGAAATTCATTTAGGAAGATCTAACCGTAGATTTAACATAATTTGAAAGCCATAGGAAGAAAAACATATTTTTTTTCTTAAATAAAAATACTAACACCGTTCAAGGATTAAGATTAATTAATAAGAAACGATTTCAACCCCAAATTGTAAAACTGAAAACATACCAAGGTAGATTACTAGAATCGTACAGGCTTCATGTGAGTTCCAAAATTCATGGTAATTTTATGGATAAAATATATATTGTAAATACTATTAGGAATAAATTATTCAAGATTTTTAAATGAGTTGAGTATCCTATAACCACAGTCAAACGTGTAGTTGACCAAAACTGCATAAAATCAAAACTATACCATTCTGTTTTATAAAAATTATATAAAATCACACCCAACTCCAAATTGGATGAGGTTTGTCATTTTAGAAATATAAAAGATACATAAATATTTTTACAGAGATACCAAGATTTAAAAACCAATGTATCGTAGTTCTAAAATAGGATATTTATGAGATATTTAAAACAATCTGATATTTTCTGGATTTAACAATAGTACAAAGAATTATATTAAAAATACGTATACTAATTAGAAAAATCTATAATTTTCACAAAATGTTCGTTAAGATGTTTTACATTTGTTACAAAAAGAATCATATCAAATATTATTGGAAATTTAAAATAATAAACAGTCAACTCAATACTAAACAATATTTTACAGCTTTAAATATAAAACAAATTACATCTTTGAACTAGAATTTTATGCTAAAACAACAATATTAAGGATCTAAAATTATTCTCTAGGCTCCAAGTTGATCAACTCCTTGTCATGCATCAAATCTGGAATTTTTGTCATAATACGACGTGAGTTGTGACACTCAGTAGGCAAAGAAGCAACAAAACATTTTATGCAATATTTTTCAATTTCGTTTAAAAACATATAGCATTATTAACAATAGCATAACACATGGAAACACCTCATCCATAAACAATAATAAATTCAATCAATCCGCTCGCCCCAGGGAGCCCCACATGGATTTAGGAAACAAAATCGTTTCCAAGGATATCTCGTATCCCGTCATAAATAATTTTTAAGAATCAATCTATGGACCGCAACCCAACCTTCATAATCATGCTCACAACATCGATTATCATTCATATATTATTGAAAACTTAGTTAATATGAATTTAATTAACAAAACCATAAATAAAAAGAGTTTTAGATTGTGTTGCGCCTACCTCAATTCCATACCGAAACGATGCTGGGAATGACACCGATAAAATAAAAACACCATTTATAGTTCTCGGAGGAAAGGAAAATGGTACCGCCCCCTTTTATTTTCTTCTATGTTTTTTTTTTGTTTTTTTTAGGACTCTTTAGATCTCACTCTGAATTTAGCTCTTCCTCTTTACTAACTCTCACTCTAACTCTTATTTAGTTTACTCGCTTTGAGATTGGCTTTTGTTGCTTTGGATTCATTTACCTTACCACTAATAAGTTATCATTACACAAAACATAATCATTGGTTATCATTACACAAAACATAATCATTACATAAAACATTATCATTACATAAAAACTTTTTCTTTTAACATACTAATCAAAAGATAATCAGATAAACTTTTTATTTTTCAAAAATTTGTGTAGACTTCATTACACAAGGAAAATGAGTGATTCTTATCTCATTTTAAAGAAGAAAGGATAATCTATCATAAAAAAAGTATATGAGAAAATAGTAAATTCTGGGACAAGTCAAAATCACTCCAATAAAACCTGTCAGTGTAATTGCTTCAGAAAAACTACAGTTTTGGGAGTTCCAACTTAAAAATTCACACATGATTCATTACTCTACCAAATGCATTGGTTTTTGGCTCATTTTAAAGAAAAAAACATAAGTTTTCATATAAAAATTATATGTAAAATCAATGATTTTTATATCTATCTCAAAGTGTTTCACAAAAACAGAACATAGATCACGTTTCTCAGAAATTGCAGTTTCGACAGTGTACATTCAAAAATTCGTATAAAAATCATTACACCATGAAATTCAGAAGTTTTGGTACCATTAAAAATCTAAGAAACCGTACTATGACATAAAAATGGTAAACAAGGGTAATGAGGTACAAAACTATGTTTAAATCTCTCCACTAAACATGACAGAAGTGCTGTCCTTCAGAAAATTCAGTTTTGGTAGTCTGTAATCAAAATTTCGTGCAAAAATCATTACACAATGGAATTTAGCAAACTTGGTCTTGTTGAAAAGATGAAAGACTCTAATTTGAAATAAAAATAATAAACAGAAGAAATCAAGTATCAATCTGATCTGAAAAGTCTCAAATAAACAAGACAGTGACCAAGTTCTTCAGAAATTACAGTTTTGGAAGTCTATAATAAAAAATTCACCCAGACTTCATTATTTATCAAAATCCAGTGATTCTTAGCTAGTTTTAAAGAAGAGAAGTTAATCTTGTATTTGAAAAATATAAACAAATATAAGATTCAAATTAACTGGGTGAGAATCTAACCATAAAACAGGACATAAAACTGTTTCCAGAAATCCCCGAAATTGCTTCTAAATTGAGTTTGAAGAAGATGTAAAGATCAATTCCAATAAACCACAAGTACCCATGGATAATTTTTAGAAGTAATAAAGTTTTATCATCAAATTAGATGAAAACCTAACTTATTTCATGAACCCTAAATCAAAATCAAGAGGAACAAGCATAAACTCATTTTAAACATCACAAATTCATCACATAAAGTTTCATAAGAGTATTAGTATGCTTGAATTAAATTAGATATGAAATCAGAGAATCAAAGTAATGAATTTCATTTAAAACGATTCCAAGGAAACCAAACCGAGTCAAATGATTAAACGATGCAATTCCACCTTCAAATTTCAAGTTTTTGTGACGAAATTATTCTTTTGTTTGATGAAGGGAGGAAGAGAAATCAAATGGAAAAAATGAAATATAATCAACTGATTTTGGTTGTTAAAGCTTATCAAAATAATAAAATGGCCAAAATGCCCCTCTTTACTCTTAAAATCGACACATTAGCTCGTGAGTGTTACTTTGTCGCAATTTTTAGCATAATAATTCTATTATCATCAGTACACATGCTACGGGCAGGCTCACGCACAGAGAAATATAGTTTCTGAAACAAAACCAAGTGTTTCTCAACTAAAACACACCAACAACTAGATTTAACGCACTACATTGCGCTACTCATAGTCTTCCAGTTCAAATGAATTGGGACCGCACCCTAATATTTTCCCTAAACAACAAAATCGAAAGTTAATCCAAATCCAAATTCTCGAATATACATAATCGGTAGTTTGAGTTAAACATTATGTCCGAATATACATAAACAGAAGTTAATCAAAATATTTATTTCCGATTATTCATAATCGAAAGTTTGGGTTCAACATTAGTGGCCGAATATACACAATCGGAAACAAAAGGAAAGTTTTTTTTCGACCGAAGAACCAATATTCAGAAGTTATACAAAAGTGTTTCTTACCAAATATGTTAATCCAAATACAAACAACCTAAACTATCTATCATAATCGAAATAAATATTTCAACATTATCGTCCAAATGCACATAATCTAAATCCAAAAGTGAGTCTATGTTACCAAATACACAACAATCGGAAGCCATACAAAATTAACTTTGCCGAATATGCATCATTTTGGGTCTAGAAACTTCTTAAGTTGTTGAGCCTAAACAATCGGAAGCAAATCACCAAACATATAATTTGATTAATATTCCTCTATAACTTCTAGTTCTCTAATATATTCAGAAGTCAAAAAAACATTTAACTTCCTATTATGGTCAATTTAGGGCTCAGTGAAAAACAACGTTCTATAATCGTTAGGAAACCTATAACTTTATCACCCGGATATGACCAACGTGAAGAATACGACCACAATTGGAACTTAAAAAAAATAACTAAACTGCCGATTCTGGGTAATGAACAAAAAACTAAAAATAAAATCATGGATTCGTCGAATTGAAGCAATAAAAACCAAAAAAATGGTAGAATATTACCTAATCGGGGCTATTTTAAGTTGCTTGAGAGTTTGGATTTCAGAATCACCTACATCAGCGACTTCATCTTCCTCGCATTCTTCCATTAAAGTCTCTTTATTGTGGGAATGCAGTCCAATTTTTGGATCCTCACGACGGTATACGTTTTTCGTTCGAGCTTTCTTGGGTTTTGTAGTTGTTTTCATCTTTATAGAGAATAATCGACGATGATTCAATTCGAAGATACGATAACGATGTATTAAGCGGAGTTGAACGAGGGAAAATTTTTCCCTCTCTGCAATCGGTGGACAAGAGGAGTTGAAGCTGAAAATAAAATAAATGAAATGAAATGAAATTAGGGGGAATTGATCTGCCATTTCAAAGACTTTCATGGGTGCCAAGATGGGAGGATTGGAAGCAAGGGTTTCTCCTGTCTAGTGCCCCATTTGAAGAGGGTACATATATGCAACTCAGATAGGAAGAATGCTCTTCAACATGCCATTGGAAGCGACCATGATGTGTTCAGTACATTGGAAGAAACCTTGAAGACATTGAAACAATGGCTATGCTTTAACTGTATGAGTATCCAGGCATGGAAAAGAGCATGTAAACATGGAGATATTGATGTTAGACCTGCAATATGTGAGGTGTCTGGGGAAGTAACAAAATTGATTGTTGGAGTACCTCAGCCTGGCTCTATTATCGTACAGTTGGAGGACAATGGTTTTGAGCTAACCGTTGAGACACTAGATGCAGTTCTTCATGCTCCTGTGAGTATTGTGAAGAGTATTCCTAAAGGGTGTAGGATGGCATTTTCCCAGGCTTTGAAAGAAGCCCTCTTGAAAGTGGCAGTAGAGCCTAATTCAATCCGGAACTGGGTTAACTTATTGATACTACCTCGCTGTACGTTGCGCGTCTTCATACCCAAGAATCGGACGGAACGTAGATCTGGGAGTCGTAAATCTATGCAGCAGAAGCAAATTCTAAAAGCATTGATGATGTGGGGTGAAGCTGGGGGAGTCCAAAAGCTTATTAAAGAGGTTCTACATATGCGGCGAACTGGATGTGTTAAGTTAGAGGATTATGAAGAACCTGACAGCAAACGTACAAATATTTCTGCTTGCTTGCGCAAAGTTGCAGACGGACATTTTACTGCTGCAGTTAAAGCCATCAGCTCTTCCGGGGTGGCGCAGTACAATGAAGATATGAAGAAAGCCCTGGAAGATAAACACCCATTCATTCCCCCTCCGCAGAAGCCTTCTATCCCGTTAACTGAGACGCCTTTACTAGATGAAGAGGGAACTGTCCTAAGATGCATTAAATCGTTTCATAAGGGGACTTCATGTGGCAAGGATGGCCTCCGGGCACAACACTTATTGGATGCCTTTTGTGGGGAAGGCTCTCATGTGGCTTCTGACCTAGTCACGGCAATAACAAGGGTTATTAATCTGTGGTTGAGTGGTAGATGTCCACTTATTCTGGCAGAGTTTATTGCGTCAGCACCATTAACTCCACTTCTTAAGCTAGATAATAGTATTCGTCCTATCGTTGTTGGGACAATTTGGCGTCGTCTTGTATCCAAGGTGGATATGAAGGGAGTTGGCAAGGACATGGCGGCCTACTTACAGGACTTTCAGTTTGGGGTGGGGGTTTCAGGAGGAGCGGAGGCCATATTACATGCAGTGAACAGGTATGTTAGTAAGCACCATTTAGACCCTAGTCTTACAATGCTAACTGTAGACTTCACCAACGCTTTCAACCTAGTTGACCGCACATCCATGCTTCTTGCGGTTCGTAGACTTTGTCCATCTATATCCCCATGGGTGGATTATTTATATGGTCAACCGGCAAGATTATACGTGGGAGATTATCATATCTATTCCTCGACAGGGGTGCAACAAGGTGACCCGTTGGGTCCGTTGTTGTTTGCTTTGGTGCTTCATCATCTTATAACGAAGATAAATGAGCAGTGCACACTATCCTTACAGGCTTGGTATCTTGATGATGGTACTATTATTGGTGACACTGTCGAAGTAGCGCGAGCACTTACTGTCGTTCAAACAGAGGGGCCTCGGTTGGGACTTATATTGAATATTAAAAAAACCGAAATCTTTTGGCCCTCTTGTGATGGAAGAAAGGTAAGGGATGGGATGTTTCCTGCTGAAATCTCAAGGCCAGACAATGGGGTCAAACTTTTAGGAGGTGCAGTCAGCCTTAATGATGAGTTTGTGAAAAGGCTTGCTATCAGGAGAGCAGAGAAGGCAGTGGAGTTAATGAAGATTTTGTCCAAACTACGTGATCCTCAGAGCGAGTTATTACTTTTGCGTGCATGTATGGGCATCTCTAAGTTACTATTTGGCCTTCGAATTTTTTTCCCGGGATACACTACAGAGGCAGTAGATATCTTTGATAGAGGCTTAAGGGAGGCGATAGAGGGAATCGTTGTGTGTGGAGGCCCGTTTTTCGGGGAGCTTCAATGGAGACTAGTTACACTTCCTATCAGATATGGAGGCCTTGGGTTATACACGGCTAAGGAAGCATCACAATACGCCTTTCTTGCATCACGTGTGCAATCTTGGGGATTGCAAGATCACATACTCAGGGATAGTGGAGTAGAAGGTATGGACGATAATTTTTATATGGCATTGAAAACCTTACAAGAAACTCTGCCCGACCAAGACTTTAGTAGTTTTACCAATAAAGACACCGCCCCACTTAAAGCACAAAGCAACCTGGCGAGTGCTCTTTTTGGTAAAGTTGTTAAAGATATGGGTAGGGTTTATGGGTTTTCGGATAGACAGAAAGCAGTTTTTGAGTGTCTACAAGCAGCGCATGTGCAGGATTTTCTTCTCGTTATCCCGATTGACGGCCTTGGACAGAAGATGTCCCCCTTGGAGTATCGGTGCATCCTTAAGTACAGGTTAATGATCCCCCTATACCCTTCTGATTCTCGTTGCCCTGCTTGTATTACAGGCTGCCTAGACCCATATGGGGAACATGTTGTTCACTGTAAGGTGGATCCTGGTTTCAAATATAGACATGATCATGTGAGAGATATCTTATATGATGTATTATGGAGGGCTGGTATTTCGGCAAAGAAAGAGGCGCCGGTCAACTTTTTGACGGATCCTCTTGAAGGCAGATCAACACTCAGGCCAGCAGATGTTCTTATTTTTGGGTGGGCCAACGGAAAACATACGTTTGTTGATCTTACTGGGGTTTCTCCATTAGTAGGCATCGGGAAAGGCTCTTTCACAGTTGGACAAGCAGCTTTGAAAGCTGCCTCGGGTAAGATAATGAAGCATGAAAAGGCTTGTATTGATAATGGACATGCTTTTATTCCCTTTGCCTTTGACACTTTTGGGTATTTAGCTCCGGAGGCGGTTGGACTCCTTGCGAGAGTTCAAAGAGTCATGCACAGTAATGTCATGACTCCCGATTCTAGAGAGTTTGTGTTTAAGAGGATAGGGTTTGCCATTCAAAAAGGGCTTACGGCGCAGCTTGTTGCTCGCTTGCCTTCTATGTAATAACTCGTGAATCTGTTTCAATTTTACATTTTAATAAATAAAAAAAAAGAGTTTACATTGGTTTGATCAATCAAGGTATAATCGGTAGTTAATCACCATCTCATTATCTACCGGTTATTTCAGTAGCCCCAAATTTCAATTAAGCAAAATTCTATATATTTTTTAAAATTCTCGACTTTCCTGATCGGTAGTTTCAACATTTTTTTTCTTCGTCCGATTTTATAGTAGCCCCAAATTTAAATATAGCAAAATTCATAAGATTTCGAATTTCTATACTTTCAAATTTTGTAGTCTCGTGAGGTTCATGTTTCTACCGATTGTAATAGAATACAAATAGGAATTTGGCACAAATTCATATTAATCGGTAGTCTTTGTGCTTTTCTTAACTATTGATTTTCACTTAATAATCAGTCTCAAATAATTTCTGATTACGGAAGACCATTAACGTATTCTACTAACCTTTAGGACATCCCTTAACCTTGTATATCCTGGCGAGATTGGGGTATACCCAGATTAATTGGGGTATACCCAATAAGACAAAATAAGGTCATTATGAAGTAAAACCAAGCTACCCCTTAACCTTGTATTTTCTAAATGGCTAAAATATCCTTGGTTAATTAACATTAAAATTCTGATTAGGTTAATTAATTGAGTTTAGATTAAAAATTTGAAATTATGAATTCACTAAATTAAACCTTTCATCTCACTTATGATTTCGATTTCGATCAAAAAAAAAATTAGATTTTGAAAATACACAAGGCCGGCAAGGTTATAGTTTGAACAAAATACCGGCTATGATTTACCGGCAGGGTCCACTTTGAATAAGCTGCCGACTTTGGTCCGCCGGCATCAAAGTGGCCGGCATGATCTTCATCGTCGACCTTGCCGACTTTTGTTTTTTGACATACAGGAGATGACATAAAAAAAATTGGCCGGCAAGGTATTCAAAAAATACCCTTCCGTCTATTTTTGGCCGACAAGGTATTCAAAAAATACCCTTCCGGCTGTATTTCGGCCGGCAAGGTAGTTAGTTGAATATCATGCCGACCTTATAAATGTCGCATCCAGGTATGAAAGGTCGGCATGATATTTAACCTGGAACCGTGCCGGCCCAAAACTCGTATGATTCAAAAAAAAATTCTGTTTTTTTTTATCTCATCATGTATGATTAGAGTGAATAGAGTTTTTGAGAAAATAATTTGAATTTTTTTTAGGAAGGATTCAGCCGGCAAGGTTTGGGAGGGGGCAATTTGGTCTTTCAATATCATTTAGACACCCCTTAGCACACTAGGTTGGATGGCTTTAAATTTGGTATACCCCAATTAGTTTGGGTATACCTCAATCAATCCAGGTTGTATATGGGTTAGGAATAAACAAGGCATCCCCTATTCTTCCAGGGTTGCCCCTAATAACGCCAAGATGAATAACTTAGCGAGCGATAAAGATTCCATCGCTCGATGGGATTTCCATCTCTCGATGGTCTCTTTATCTCAGCGATAGTCTCTTTGTCTCCAGCGATAAAGACTTTATCTTCAAGTAATTATATATATATATATATAATCTCTCCTTCTCTCATACTTTTACAATATATTTTTATATTTAAAGTGTCACACTGATTATATTATAATTCTTAACTTTTTATAAATACCACACCACACCACACAAATACAAATAAATTTTTTATTCATTAGGGTCCCACCCAACACAATTAAATATATATACTTTTAATCAAATTCGCCATATCTATCATAGTGGGGAAACTTATTTGTCATGCCACATGGAATGCCAAACAACATTTTTTTGGCATACCCATAGGAATATGCCTAATCATGGTCCCCTTAAAAGAGAAGGCTATTATTGGGCCGTCACACTCCAATAGGGCTTCACTTGGATTCTTAATGTCCAAAAAAGTGGTTATGGGATATCCTAACACCAAAAAAAAATGTCTACATTACCCTTGAACTAAAATAAAAACTTAAAAACCTAATCTTCTGAATCAACCACCAGACCAAAATCTTCATCCTCAACAACCGATTCAATCAACTGAAGAATCAGAATTTCAAACTCCTCAACAACAATCCATGGTGTATGTTAAGTACAATCGGACAAACCATCTTTATTTACTCGTTTTTGTGCTTAAGATAGGTTAGATTTAATGAAATCGAAGTAAAATTAGGTTTCATTTACGTTTCTTCTGGTGTTACGTCTGGGTTCGGGTCTAGGTTTCTAAACGTAAAATTTGATTATGAAGAACTTACATCTAGGTTTAATTGAATTCAACCGTAAAATTGGATTTACATGTAGTCTTACGTCTAGGGTTAGTTGAATCAAACCGTAAAATTGGATTTGAATGAGTTACGGTTGGGTTTGTCATGCCACTTTACCAACCGTAATTAATCGTTTGTCCTATTGAAAACCAGTTACGGTTAGGAGTTCATCCAAACCTGACCGTAAATATTGATTACGGTTGGAAACGAAGATCAACCCAACAATAAAATTGGATTTGAATGAGTTATGGTTGGGTTTGTCATGCCACTTAACCAACCGTAATTAATCTTTTGTCCTATTGAAAACCAGTTACGGTTAGGAGTTCATCCAAACCTAACCGTAAATATGCATTACGGTTGGAAATGAAGCTCAACCCAAACTTAAAATCCAATGAAAGTCGAAAAATCTGATTTTTTTAACGTACTTTAACTAATTTTGTGCGCAATTGAACTCATGGGAGATAGTTTAGAGACACAACTGTTGATTTGCAACCATCAGTTCTTCATTTTGTGATTTATTTCTTCACTTTCTTTAATTATTATCTAACTAAATTAAATTAAAATTAATTAAATAAGGATTGTTTGGTCATTACAAAATTATTTGAGATAAGGGGTTTTTGAATATACTTATGGGTGATCCGTTTTTATCCTATTAGGTGACGCCTAGGGATGAACATGGTTTCGGTTTTCCGCTGGAACCGGACCAAACCAAACCAATTAGGAAGAAACCAAACCGAACCATTTACTGATGGATTGGTTACGGTGTAGAAAGTGGAAAACCGATAGTGTTGGTTTTGGTTTAGTTTGACCTCTAAAACCGAACCAAAAACCATTGGAAAACCGATTAATATTTAAACTTAGTTTCCACCGTTGATTTACAAGTATTAGATTCTACCCATTAATTTAGAGAATAAATTGAAACCCTAAATATAATACTCCCTCCGTCCCACTATTAAATGACCTATTTGATTTTAGATTTTGTCCCACTAATAAGTGACCTATATCACTAAACAAGGAGATATTTCTAAAATTATCCTTTTAGTTAATTATAAAAATATAAGAAATATGCATAATTTGATAGGCAAGTTTATATTCGTTACATAGGTGTTTTAAAATGCTTTTCAATGGTATGAAGTTTGCGAACATCCGTGGAGTAGTTTGAGAGATAAATCATTTCTAAATTTCACTAATTATTATCCATAAGGGGTATAATTGTAAAAAATGCTTAAAAATACTCTTTTCTTTCCTTGCCTTAAAAATTGTGCAAATTTAAACTAGGTCACTTAATAGTGGGAAGGAGGGAGTATTTCATTATGATACTCTCCCTCTTTCTCCTTCTCTCAGTCGCCTCCCTTCTCCACCCCCAACTACAGCTGCTGCTACTCGAATTTTTTCTTCTGGTCTTCCTTCTTTTTTATTTGTCAATAACTAAATGAAGATATATTATATATCTTCTTTTGATCTCTAGATTTAGAGTAAGATTTAACTATTCTTGATATTTTATTTATTTTATTTTTGTCACTAGGGCTAAGATGTGGTCAGGTCACATTCTCTAAGTATGTGGCCCCTCTTCTTTTACTTACACGTAATAAAAAATTGGTTTTAACTAAAACCATATGCTATTTTTTTTCCCTAAAAGTATTAAAGCTACTTTTATTCTAAACACCACCCCCTCTAAATCCCCTGAAAAGCAAAAAAAAACTGAAACTTTACAAGACGTGGCAAAAAAAGAAGAGGGGCCACATACTTCTACGATGTGGCCCGACCACATCGTACCTGCTCCGTTAAATTTGTGTAAACCAATACTATCGGCAATTACGATTATTTTATCTGTAAATTTGTTTTTGTTTTTTTGGTTTGACATAACTATTGGTTCACCAAAAACCACTGGGACAAACCGAAACCAACTGGAACCATTTGGAAACCGAACCAATGGTTAATGGATTGGTTTGTTTTTGATTTTTAGAAACCAATAGCATTGGTTTCGGTTTTGGTTTGGCTAGAAACCGAACCATAAAGAGCCCTAGTGACGCCCCTCTAATGAAATGTGACGCCCCAATAATAGCCTTCTTAAAAAACCTGGCTTGATTGGGGTATACCCAGATTAATTGGGGTATACCCAATTCCAAGGGGACATGGTGTGTCATTATTAAAAAGAGTGTTTTTACTTTAATACCCTTTAACTAATTAAATCTTAAAAATAAACCGATTTCTTAATTTCGTTAACCTTAAAATTAAAAAACTAAACAACTCTTAATCTTCTCTTCTTCTTCTTAATCTTCCATCAACCAAAGCCATATAAAAATCTTGAACTTTGATTTTCCAAAAAAATTGTTGACTCTACCAGCAAAAAGAAGACTATAAATGATGTTTAAACTCAAACCCATCATTATGTTGTGTGATTTGATTGTCATATTAGGTTATAAATTGAAAATTATGATTTCTGTGTTTTCGGCCGGCAAGGTCGTGACATGCATATCTTGCCGACTTTTCATAATAGCCATGGCGGCGACTGTAAATTTTTTCAACAGCCGGAAGGGTATTTTTTGAAGACCTTGCCGGCCAAATATAACTGGTAGGGTATTTTCTGAATACCTTGCCGGCCAAAAAAAGCCGGCAGGGTATTTTCTGAAAACCTTGCCGGCCAAAAACTGATTTTTGCTTCTCAATCAATATAATCATCATATGGGTAGTTGAAAACCACCCTTGATACTTAAACTCAGAAAGGAAATAAAACCACCCTTGATACTTAAGAATCTTAACCCCTTTAAGTCCCACCATGCAAACAATCAATCACTACTTGACTCGAACTTGACTAGAGCGATAACATTTATAAACTGCATGATTTGAAACTTTTTTTTTCTTTGGAGGAAATTAGTCACCGCTCATGGACTTGAACTATCCATCGACAGATTGCCATCTAATGAATATGTAGTTGTTGCTTCTTGGGACCAATAAATTAGCTTCGTTTTAGAAATTGCACAGCCTGTATGGTATTTTCTGAATACCTTGCCGGCCAATAATTTTTTTATGTCATCTCATGTATGTCAAAAAACAAAAGTCGGCAAGGTCGACGATGAAGACCATGCCGGCCATTTTTGGCCGGCGAGGTCGACGATGAAGACCATGCCGGTCATTTTTGGCCGGCGAGGTCGACGATGAAGACCATTCCGACCATATTTGGCTGGCGAGGTCGATGATGAAGACCTTTCCGGTCCACTTTTGGCCGGCATGATCTTCATTAGTCGACCTTGCCGACTTTTCATACTTTCAGAACTGAAAGTGTTGATTTCTGATCTAATTTTGAGTATGATTTCATGCAACATTTTTGTAATCCCTCTTCAGAATTGTTTCGGTTGTGTATTTGATTTTCATTGCAAGATCTAAAAAAAAAAAAAAAAAAATCTCATCAAAAATCATCCCACAAAAATTCAATTAAAAACAAAATTTCATAACTTAAATTCATAAGTTTTAATCTATTCAATCAATGTAAATTTAACTAATTAATATAATCAAAATTTTAGTATTAATTAAACGAGGGTAATTTTACCATTTTGAAAATATTTGGTTAAGGGATGACCTCTTTTACTTCAAAATGACCCTAATTTGTCTTATTGGGTATACCCCAATTAATCTGGGTATACCCTATCAATCTGGGTATACCTCAATCAAGCCAGGTTAAAAAAGTCATGGTCCAAAAAAAAAAAATCGTTTCTTATAAATGCAATCCCAGTCGAGCAACTCTCTCAATGGCTATTGATAAAAAATAGCTATAAGTATTGTAATGCGGATTGGCATCGGTGGTATGCTGAATTTAGAGAATCGATTAAGTTAGATAATCAGAAAGATAGGGATCTACTCCGGGCTCGTAATCGTATCTCTCATAAAGAGAGGTTGATCTATGTTGAATTTATGTAAGTACCTGAATTTCTTTTTTTGTCTTAGGGTTAGGGTTACAGCTATGGGAATTTGGTATTTAATTTTAGGGTTAGGGTTTCTATATTCCAATGATCCTTCTTTAATAATTTACTTGATTTACTTTTCCAGTGATGCTCATAGATATGTGGCTGATGAGATAAAAAATACCTTGGAGCAGGACTGGCCTGGATTGCTTGTTGTCGGATGGGTGTTGAAGGTATGTTTTCAAATGGGTAAACAGATGGGCTTACAGATATGAATAGAAAACTAGAAGGAGTGACAAAATTGCAATGAATTCCGACCTGAAATTAGAGATTAACTACCATCAGTAACTAGAATTATGTTTTTTATTACCATAGGGATGTTGTGTTTTTCTGTTCAAATATATACCTTACTTCTTCATGATTCAATTGAAATAATCTCATATTATGTACACTTAAACATTCTGGATTTTCAGAAGTTAAGAGTTTACACACATTTTGCTTTCCCTTATGATCTTTGATAACATTTTAAGGCATTTCCAGATGAATAATTTGACTCTGTGAGGCAGCTGCAACTTCCATAAAGCTTTCCACACTTCTTTAGGAACATTACTAATGGCTAATTGGTTCTGAACTCTATTTTCAGTGAGCTTGTTGTAGGTACTTTTAACTGTAAAGTTCCCATCTCTTGAGGGTAGCCATTTAAGAACATCTTCTTCAGTTGAAGATAACTGCATTGCTTTAATCTTATCAACCACTTCATGAGTAAAAAGTGTGTTAAGGAGAGGCAGATTCCAGTTATTAGTATCAGTGATGATGAGTTCACTTACAAAAACATATTGAAGATGAGAAGGATCAATGGGTTCCACTTTATCAATTAGGCCTATAATCCACTTATCCTTCCAGATTCTTGCTGTTTTCCCATTATTGACTTCAAAGCAGTAATAATGTTGTTGAAGAATAACCAGTCCTTGTGCAATCCCTTTCCACACCCAAGAAGTATTGTTCTTTTCAGAACTGATATGAAGAAAGTCCTCATTTTTAAAATATTTGGCCTGGAGTAATTTACCTATGAGCTGATCTTGCTGATGATAAATTCTCCGTCTTTGGATATGCATATATTTTTCCAGGCAATTAGATTAGTACCTCTGTTGGATTTATATCCCCACCAAAACCTTCTTTGTATAGAATCTAACTTCTTTAAAAGCTTTTTAGGCATTTTAAAAGTGCTCATTTGGTAAGTAGGAATGGAATTAAGAACAGCCTTAACCATGGTAGTTCTGCCAGCTGTTTTAGAAAACACTACCGAACATGCTCTAAGAGTTTACACACATTTTGCTTTCCCTTGTGATCTTTCATAAAGTCTTGGGATTCCTGAAATGAATTGATAACAGAAACATCTCCCTTATACTGTTTTATGCATTCATTTTTAATTATTTTATTTCTTTTTTCAATAGCCTGGGGCTGGGACTGGATACTTTTTCCGTGTACGAGAAGTTTCTTCTTATGAGACGCCTGCATTCGATTACAAAAAATATAAGGTGACATTTTATATCGTATTCGGAGCCTGTTGTCTTTTCTTTTTTGTCGCGATCTTTTGTAAGGGTACTATTGAATCATGATTTCTGTTTGTTAAATTTTGCAGGTTGGGGGTGATTACTTTAACTGGAGTGAGAATGGTCCTGTAGATTTGGCGGTGTTCTTGAAAGATCTTACAGATTTTGTAGGCATACACGGGGGTCTCCTGAAGAAAAGATGATGATTTTCTGTCTCGAGAGAGCTAACTTCACATATGTTGATACTTAACAAATCATTTGGCAGGATATTGTGTATGTTTTTATTTCTGGATTTGAGTCAGCTGATTTAGAACAAAAAATCTTATGCTTTGCTTGTTCGCATACTGAAGTATGAGACATGAGTTATTATAGCTGATTCGGCAAGATTTTGGCATCTGTTTTGGTTGGAACAGGCCTGGTTAGTGAACTCTGGAATACGGGATTGGACTGATTAACATAAGATGAGCATTGTCCTCAAAATATGTCACTTTACTTGTTCTTTTACTCATTTGGCAGTGTATCTTTTTATGTTTTTACTTCTGGATTTGAGCCAGCTGACCCAGAGCAAAAAAATCTTATACTTTGCCTGTCCATAAACCTAAGCATGAGACATGAATTATAGTTGATTTGGCAGGATTTTTGGTATTTGGTTTGATTTGCTGCCATAGTTTACTTGGGATGTTTTACCTCAAGTTATTGAAATTTGACTGAATTTTGTGGAAATTGTTATGTTGTGAAGGGGGTTCTGTAGCAAACAAGAAAGTGATTCAAGGGGAATGAAGGTCTTTTTCTTTCTGGAAAAACATGGTTCCTGCAGAGGATATTCTCACATGTTGGTTTGGGCCTGGTCTATTAATGGCTATGCACTCATGTCCAAAGAAAAGCAAATGGTGCTGCCCATGTTTTAGCAGAGGAAGCGAACAGCAGACACTCGGTTTTTCTGGGGACATGATTTACCAGTCAGGTTATAATCAATCCTTGGGGAGAAAAACAGTATGTAATTTGGTTTCATGCAGTGATAGAATTTCCTTTAAAAAAGAAAAAAAAGTGCTTTTAATTCTTCGCAAAAGCTTAATTTTAACTAGAGATTTTAACTAAATTTGGTCCCTGCATAACTCCATAGGTTAATGAACTCTCCCACATTCAGCCATGGGCTTTCTCCTTGTAATGATGGCTTTCAAGATGCATTTTACAAACAATGCTGGTCTATAGTGGCCAATGAGGTAATTTGGTTCAACATTTTTTTACTCACACATACATGTTCAAAGGCCATAAACCACAGATTCAGAATCCAGCACCCACAAACCCCTAGTGACTATAGACCTATAAGTTTATGTGATGTAGCTATAGGACTATTTCGAAATTTGATTGCCAACACATTGAGCTCCCTTTACCTAGAATTGTTTCTCCTACTCAATCTGAGACAATGTATATATAGGCCTTAAACTTGACCCTGACTGGATTCATATGATAGATCACTGCATTTCGACTACTAATATCTCTTTGTTCCTCTTTTACTCCTACTAGGGGAGTCACACAAGGCAAACCCCTCTGTCCTCTTTATCTTTTTTCTCTTGGTCATGGAAGCTTTCTCCAGGTCGTTACAAGCTCATATCAAATCATGGTCAACTCAAAGACAGCAAAGTTCAGCCCAGAAATTAGTCATCTGATTTTCACAGATGGCTGTTTATTATTCTTAGAAGCTCATCGATCTCATCTTCCACATCCTCAAGTACTCCTGCAAACTTTTAATCTCTTATCAGGACAGGTAATCCATACTCTCACATTAATAAAATATTTTTCAGGAATCCATCTCAGAGGAACTCGTTTGTGAATATTCTTCAAATGAGTTTAGGTGACAAACACCTTGGTATTCCACTTGTGATGTATGGATCCAGCACTCAAAATTGTCATGCAGGGATGGAAATGTAAGCTTATCAATCAGGCTGGGAAGACTCGATACAGTTTTTAGCACATTTGGTATGCATCGTATGCAAGTTCCAAAGCTTCCAACTGTTGCAGGTATTTTTACAACAAAATCTACTTATCATCACCTATGCAATACTGCAAATTCATCCCAGCTCTCTTCTACTTTTACTTCGAGATTCTGGCTGAAATCTTGGAAGCTACAGATCCCTTTTAAGATACAAATTTCTCGTGGAAGGTTATCCACAAGGCACTTCTGGTCAAGACTAAACTTTTTCACGCAGCTTCTTCTCAACTTCAGGGTTTTAGTCTTTTTCAGTACTCATGATAAAGAAGACTTGACTCATTTCTTTTTGACACCACAAAGAACACAACATGCAAATCAAATGGAAGCTTGGGATGTATTAGAGGCTTATGCAGTGGGCACACATCAACAACTGGCATCAGGTTATCTTCTAGACTGCCAATTAAGACATTAGTTCCTTTACCCTCTGTTACATGCTTGTTTGTAATCTTCATCTTGACTGGAAATGTATGCATCTCCCTCTCTGTAATATATCTGCCGATTATTTAGCCAAGGTACTTGTAACAGTGGATAATGGTGGAATATCCCTCCGTTTCTTACCACTTTCTCTGACATGTTATCACCCCCTTTTCTGCTTAATATATGTGTATTTTGATTAATTCATACCCTCCAATTTCCGGAATAGATAGCTTTAGGACAACGTAATCCGTGGAAAGGACACGAGTTGGATGTGTTTTCATGGGAAATAAGCTAGACATGAGTTTTTGACATACAATTCAATTAGAAACTTCTTCTCAATATTCACGAAAATATGGTTTCAACAGGTTGGTTAGAAGTTCCATCCAATAAGAGCTAGCACTATGGGAGGGGTTATTCCTTCCATATCCCTCCATTTCCCTCGAAATCCCAAAAAAATCAACTACTATGGTCTCCCATATTCCTACACGAGTAGGGATATAGCCCTCCATCCCTACATGGTTGAACAAACCTGATCACCCATGTAGGGAAGGGAAATCACACGGGTACTCAGTACCCGTATTATTTCACGTTTTACGGGTACTCAGTACGCGTATAGCCGTTGATACGCGTACTCAGTACCCGTAGCCTTCTGTACGCGTACTCAGTACCCGTTTCGGAAAATAATATTTATTTGACCTTTTTTGGTTAACACCTTTCTCACACCCGATCCTAACCATCCATCACTAATAACGGCTCTATTTTTTATTTTTTTACGTCGTCGGATCCCAACGGCCATTTTTTCAAAATCCCCTATAAATACAGTATAACCCCTATAATTTAATCCGCGATAAATTAATAAATTTTGCCGGTCCCGAGTCGGGACCAACGTGCTAAATTAATAATTCGTCAAATTTATAAAATAATAACTTTTTTTAGCTTTCTATAGGTCCCTTCGAATATATAAATTAATAACTCTCCAATTTATATAAATTTAGTTTTACATTTATGCTTTGTGACTTGGTTTTTCTTAATATTGAGTCACGTTGAATTTCATCTTGGATTTTTTTTTTTAACATTAGAAGAGTGTTTGGTGTTGTCGTTTCTTGATACAATAAAAACCTATTTAATATCTTTGCAGCTTTGATAGCTTCTTTAATTACGGGAAGGTGGCTCTGCAACTAAAGTTTCATCTTCGATTTCCATATCATCACTTTTGTCTTTTCCCATGACACTTTCAATTATTTCTTCGTCAGTCAAAAAATCTAAAATAATATCCTTTTGTGGGAAGTGTAAAAGAAATTCAACATCCACTCCACTGTGATAATTCAATCCATTGATTAAATTTTGCAATTCTCTAGTTACTTTATTATCTAACGCATCACTTGGATTCTTTCATACGGTGTCATCCATTGAACGAATCTTACAATGACGAAAACAATTAACAATGTAATAAGGTGTATTGATTCATTTTGTTGATTATTTTCTTTTAGAACTAAAAAATAGTTTGATAAACTAATTAATATATAATTTAATAATTATTAATTTATGCGATTATTTAATATCGTGATAAATTGATAAATTTTGCCGGTCCCGACGCTATTATTTTATAGGGGTTATACTCTAATTCTCTACCCAAACCAAACCACACCAAATCAATTGATTTTTTATATTCTCCCTCTTACATCAATTGATTTATTCTTTCTCTTCAGATTTAGATTTTGGTATTTAGATTTAGATTTATTCTACCAGTTATTTATTTTTTTAATCTTAGTTTCATTCAAAATGACTTAATTTTGTCACACAGTTGATCTTACTACTGCTTATATTTATGTGAGTATGGACGAAATTGTGGGTGCGGGTCAAAAAAAAACGCTATGTTTTGGATACGTATTCATGAAATTTTTGTAGAACGCAATGGAAATCCATATGAAAGAGATTGGGATGCTTTAAAAAGCAAGATGAGATATATTAAAAAAGATGTCAAAGAATTCGTGTCCATTCTTAACGCTATATATCGGCAAAGCAAAAGCGGTGCGAGCCACGAAGATTTGGTAAGTTTTATCAAATATTTAAGTTTTTCCATATAGTTTGTGATAATAGCAATAAACCTAATCTTTGTTATATAATTTTTCAGACAAAAGATGGTCGCCTTCAATTTCAGGGACAAAGAGGACAACCATTCAAGTATAATGCATGTTATGAATTATTTAGAGAAAAGGTCCCTGGATATAATTATGAACTAACTGTCAGCCAAAATAGTGAGTTGTTTGAATCTCATCGTAACTTTTTATCACTCGAATATGGTAATGAAGTTCTTCCCAATGGAGAAACTTGTTGGAAATACAAGGAAAATGCACATCCTATAGGAACAAAAAAAGCCAAAAAAACTAGCAAGACAGAAGAAGGATCGTGAGCAAGGTATATATAGAGAAGATGACGAGGGGAAATCTTCGGTTAAGATGGAAGAAGATAAGATCTATCAAGAAAGTTCTAGTATTTTGGAGTATCTTAAGGAAACACAAACAAGGAAGGAAAAAACGAGAATGGAACAAGAACGCTAATACCAAACCTTTTGGGGGTGTACTCAACAACCGAGTTATCAAATGGAAGATGAAATCAATCTGCAAATGCTTCTACAACAGACTAGTCAAATGCATGAACAACAAATGCATTTTTATCAAGACAATGTAATAATGTTGATGGACCTTAGTCGTTTAGCTCCCAACGAAAAAAAAATATTATCAACGCAAGCAAAAGGAGATTTTGAAGGGGAAGGGTATAATTAGCGTTGAAGATTCAAATGATGAAGATGTAATCCAACTCTAATTGTTTTATCTTTCATTGTGTTTAGTTTTTTAATTTATAGTAAATGTTTAAATTAAAAGTGTTGTCTTAAATTTGTAGTTGGTATTGTTGTTAAATTAATTTTAAATGTGTTGTAACCACTCGATATTCAAATCCAAATTTAAATAAATAACTTTATTTTATCACTTCATTAAACTAATGTTGACAATAAAACTTTAAATAGATTGTAGAATAGATGATTTGATAGGTCTGAACACATTAATTTTCCCTGGTGTCAGATTCAACAATCAAGGCCGCCTCGAAATGATAAAACGGTTCTTTTATCCAAGCTGTATATGCATCTTGTGCAGCGAACCGGTCACCTCTGTACCTATTGAGAAATTCATTATACTTGATGCATAATTTCCTAACATGATTTTTCCTTGAACAAATGTAGGATGGTTCATAATTAAAGCGTGGTTTCTTTCCCGTCTCTTTAACGAAAGAACCCCAACCATTAGTCCAGAAGATTGTATAATCTTTAGGATCTTCTGGAAAATTATCCTTCATAAGGTAAAAGTTTCTAATCCATTCAGTCTCTTCTTCAACATCCTTTAACCTTTCCCTGAGTTGAGATTTTTGTTGACCTAGTTCTTTTGCCATGCATTTTTCTTCATATTCCTTGTGTTTATGTTGGTATTCAGTCAAACAACCAGATGAAACTTTGGTTTGTTTTGTGGACTTTCCTTCGCTTAAAACTTCATCCAACAAATGTGTTAATTTGGATGAAGACGTCGTTGCATTCGCAGTTGCTTGATGACCTCTTTTGCATATTTCCTTTTCCATTGATGCAGTTGATGTAGTGGGTCGCTTGCATCTTCTAATTATGTCTTCGACTGAGTTGGTAGTTGCTGATTGATTTTCCATTGAATAGATGTTTAGCCCTTTTTTCCTCCTCCAAGATTAATGTTGCAAAGAAGATTTGTAGATTGATGTGGCAAAGAAAAATAGGTCAATTGATGTTTCTAAGAAGAATGGGTTATCTTTCTTATACAGGATTCCTTCCCAACGACTCTATTTTTAAAAACTCGTGCCCAAGGGCTCTTTTTCCCAACGACTCTATTTTCTAATGGCCATATTTCGCAACGACTAGATTTCCCAACGGACATATTTCCCAACGACTCTATTTCTTCATATAAATACTGAACATTAATTTGTTATTCCCATCAACAATCTCAATACATTCTTACATATTTCGCAACCTAAATAATGTATTCCAACAGTTCTAGTAGAAATGGAAAACAAATAGTATGTGTGGAAGCAAAAGAGGTTTGTCCATATTGTTTCATGGATACGCATAGTTTTCTTCAATGCCCATGGATATATACAAAATGTCCACTAGGAAGGTAAAAGAGTCGATTCCAGAGAAAATAAGGTATTTGGAATGTGAATATGCTAAATGTCCGGGAGAAGCACAGTGTTTGGAGGATGCAATCAAACAAGAAAAAGTTGAAGAAATCTGCAACAACTTCAAACTAAAAGGTAAGGTAGAGTTTGAATGCACCAATGGGATTCCTTGTGAAACTGATGGTTGTTACTTCTTTATGGAAATGCACCGTTCAGTTGCAAAAAAAATCATATGGAAAACGTTTACTGAAATGCCTTGAGTGTGGAATGGTAGCATGGGCTGAGTAAGTGTTGTTTTAGGTGAATCGAATATCAATTTATGTAATGTGAAATTTTATAATTAGTATGTGTGAGTTGTTGAATGTCCTGAACATTTAGCAGTATGCGTCTACAATAAATAATAATAGTAATTTTCTTATTCAGATTAACCATTACATTAAGCACGTTCAACCAGCATTTAAACCAATAGGCGACCCTATTGGACGAGTTATGTCTCGTGAGGGTTTATAGATAGATGTACCCACAAAACCTATCTTCATTTTAATTCTTTACTCTTCATCTGATGATTCAGATGATGAATCTTCAAAGGGGGGAGGGTCATACTCTGAGAAGCTATTTTTCAAAATGACATAGGAGTTAAAAAATCTAAAAGGTTTCCCCTTTTTTTTCGTAACTTTCCAAAGCATGTTGCTCCTATAACAAAATAAAAAAATATCAATTTACAATAAAATTATTCAACAATTCAATTCAGTAAACATACTCAAAAGATTGTTTGATAGGTAACCGGTAAGTTTCTTACGATTTCTGAAGGTACTGGAGCCCTCCATAAATATAACGATCTATGTGTCGTTATATATATTTTCACGTCCGAAGTTATAACATTTAACCTTTTTTTCAGATACTTAACCGTGCGTTCATTCGGATTCCCGTTATGTATAGTCAACCTTTGCAGCAACTGCTCCAAAAGGTTGGTGTTATTTAGTTGTTCATCTTCTACTTCATTCTCTAGATGAACTTCAACCCAGAAACGAACTATCAATTCGTCTTCCTCCGGATTATAACCCACCATAATTAAGACTCTGACTAAAATAATATAATCTTTTTTGAGGATAAAGAAGAGACTTGGTCGAACTAATGTGTTCATTGCTAACGAGATTGTAAATCCTTTATACATGCACCGTATACATATCCATTAACTGTTGAACGAGATTTCACAGATAAGTATACTAATCCATATACTGTACATTTAGATTTAAAGGATATGTCCATATACTGTGTAAATGATTTCGCGGATTATCGTAATTGTAAACCATATGCCAACAAATCTAAACTACATAATTTAAAAACATAAGTGAATCCAAAAAATTATCTAATTTTTTTTATTACAAGTGTGTGTAACATTCGAAAACTTAAAGAAGAAAAGTGAAATACATTCTATTCCTCCTCCTCCTCCTTCTCCTCCTCCTCCTCATCATCATATATACCCGCATCATCGTCATCGTCAACCTCAACATCATCCTCCTCATCCTCAGAATCCTCATCTTCATCGTCGTAATCCTCACCATCGTTAGAATACTCATCATCATCTCCATCGTGTTCATATTCGTCTCCCACATGTCCGTGTGCATGAACATGTTCATCTCCATAAGGAAAGTCATATGGGATTTGATTATTGTAATCTCTGTAATACTGAAATTCCCCATCCTCGTTTTGTCCCGGGATAACTTCTTCTTCTAAGTCTGTATCATCATAATCTCCTTCTGACGATGGAAGTACCACGTATTCCATATCGGAACCCTCCAGATTAGACAAGTCCCATGTCGCGGCTCCTCTACCAGGACGCGCAACAATGTGCTTGACAAGATCATTTCTTAGTTATAGGTGCAGTTCAAGGTTTTTCAGAGATGACATAAACACACGACCACGCAATTATTGCAATCAACAATGGTAAATTATTACAGTTAAGTTGATCGAATTAATGTAGTCCAGTTCAAAATCAACTGCTGCACTCATTTGGACGCAACTGATGCAGTCCAGTTTTTCTCAACAATTATGTGCTCAGTTGGACGCAACTGATGCATCCTTGTTCTATTTGTTACTGTTACACCTAGGTTTATCGAACTATATTGATCTAGTTCCCCAGCAACTGCTGCATTCTGGCTGATCGAAGCTATTGCAGAGCAGTTATGTTCGCTGCTGCTACAGTCCAGTTATGTTTGTTACTGCTGCAGTCTAGCTATGTTCGTATCTCCTGCAGTCCAGATGATCGCAGATTCTGCAGTGAGGCTCGTCGTTCCTGCAGTCCAGCTGATCGCAGATGCTATAGTGTACCTCTGTTCATAGCTCATGCAGTCTAGATGATCGCAGATGCTGCAGTACAACTTTGCTCATTGCTGCTGCATTCCAAATGATCGCAGATGTTGCAGTCCAAACCTGTTCGTAGTTACTGCAGCCTAGCTGATTGCAGCTGTTGCAGTGTAATTTTGCTCGTCGCTGCTGCATTCCAGCTGATCGCAGCTGCTGCAGTCCATATATGTTCGTATTTCCTGCATCCTAGATGAATGCAGCTGCTGCAGAGTAACTCTGCTCGTCATTGCTACATTCTAGCTAATCGTAGCTGCTGCAGAGTAACTCTGCTCATTGTTGCTGCATTTTAGCTGATCGCAGCTGCTGCAGTCTAGCTCTGTTCGTAATTCTTGCATCCCAGCTGATCGCAGCTGTTGCAGTGTATCTCCGTTCATTTTTCTTGCAGTACAGCTGACCGAAGCTGCTGCAGAGTATCTCTGCTCGTTTTTCCTGCAATCCAGCTAATCGAAGATACTACAGTCCATCTACGTTCGTCGCCCCTGCAGTCAGCTGACTACAGCTGATGCAGTTCGGTTTTTCTCGTTGCTCCCATAGTCCAGCTGATCGCAGCTGCTGCAGTACAACTTTGCTCATTGCTTTGACAGTCCAGCTGATCGAAGCTGCTACATTCCAGCCTTGTTTGTTGCTCATGCAGTCCAGCTGGTTGCAGCTGTTGCAGACCAGTTTTGCTCGATGTTGTTACTACCAAGTTTTGTCGCCGTCAAAGTCAAGTTTACCGCAACCACTGCAACCCAGTTGCATTATTAAGACCATTGTAGGTCCAACAACACACAAAATATGTTACAATTTCAACAACTAAAAGGTCACACCCTTTCGCTCGCAACTACCGCAGCTCAGTTCATAATTGACAGCATCTTAACAACAACAACAACTACTACCCAATTCAGCCTTCAATCATGTTTCTACATACAACAATGGTTCATACTCAATTATTTCCCGCCGATCTTCCAATCACAATAGCCACACTTGGGGGCGATTTAATTGCGATTTCCACAATCAACAAAGGCGGCTTTTCTTTTCGTTTCAACTATAAAAATTTACTCTCGGGGGCGTCTCGATTCCCGCAAACAACAAGGGAAATTTTCCAAATACTTCAACGTCAATAATTCACACTTGGAGGCGAGTTTCTTCTCATTGACTAAGGAAAAAGAAATTTTCTTAACCCCCAACAATTTGGAGATTAAGAGGGGGCGATGTTTGTACCATAATAAAAAAATACCACTTAATGGGCCCAATTGCTACTTGAATTATCTTTTGGTCCTCATCCAAGCCAGCTAACCAGTCAATCGAGGTAGCCCACCAGTCTGCCCAATATTACATAAATTCAATGACCGGTCAATGGTCAAAGTCGGTCAACTGTCACCTACCACATCCTGTCGAAGTCAATGGTCAATGTCAACGGCCGGTCAATAGTCAAAGTCAACCGTTGGTCAACTATCGAAGTCATTCACACCCCTAGACAATTTTCTTTCTTGTATCCAGCAGTGCTGCTAACCAATTCCCATCCAAAAACTCTTCCACACTTCCAACCAGTCTCCACCCATGCTGCCATCCAGCTTCCATCCACACTGCCAGTCATTATGCCTGTCAATCATCAATCCAGTCCGCCAGTATGCAGAATTTATCATGAAAGCATAAATGTGTAGTTTCATGCAGAATTGAATTCCAGCAGTTTCATCCATGCGGTATTAATTCCAGCAGTTTCAGCCATGCAGTACTAATTACAACAGTTTCATACATGCAGAATTAATTCCAGCTGTTTCATACAGAATTGAAGATGGAGGCATGAATGAGCATTTAATGCAATTTATGTTTATATTGAAATTAGGTATTGAACTGTATAAATAGGGGGGGAGCAGAAATCATTTAGGAAGGGAGACAATACAAGAAAATAGCATTTGTAAGAAAAATATCAATAAAATATCTCCCCCAAGGGGATTCGTCCGTGGATGTAGGGAAACCATGTCGAACCACGTTAAGCCTGTGTCTCTTTATTTTTCCTAAATTCGTCTCCAAACCCTAAAAACACACCAAATAATCAATTCAATCGTGTTTCGTGCCCTAAAGTAATTTTGGGTACAAACAATTTTAATAACATCCGGAGAAGGAGGAGTCCATGAAAAATTAGACACCTAACATTCAGTAGAAGTAGAAGAGCTTATGTTTTCGAAAACATTGCCAGACTCTGGTTGCGTGAGGTAGGAATTAAACCAGAAGAAGGCTTGGTTAAGTACACCATGTACATTGGCTCTTTTTTTTTCAAAAATAAGTGAGTTTCTTGATTTCCATAAGGCCCAGCAGATTGAGGATCCTAAATAAAATATGAACTCACTGTCCCGGAAGTTAAGCCATTGCTTCACTAGGATTCTGATTGAAGGAGGATTGTTATTCTGAATTCTTAAACCCAATGGGGAGGCAACCCAAACTGCCTGAGAAAAAGTGCAATGTAAGAGAAGATGGTCAATACTCTCAGCTGCACATCCACAAGTTCTACAATAAGATGGAACACCATTAATAGCTCTTCCAATTTTCTTTAAAACTCCAACTCCGTCATGCAAGACTCTCCAAATGAATATTTTTATTCTTGGGGAAACCGTTTTGACATTCCAGAATTTCTTCCATGGGAAAGGAGACTCACAAGACGAAGAATTTTCTCCCACTTGTTCAAGTAAGATTTTCTGGAATGAATGATTGGGGAGTGAAATTTCCGTGTGGAGTATGCATCCATATCATCTTGTCCTCGGCTTCATTGTTGATGTAAATTTCCAGGATCTGGTTAGCAGTATAACTGTCAAAAATTTGAAGAAGCAACTCAGTTTTCCAAGTACCTTAATTGGGATCTATTAGCTGGTTGATTGTCTTGATGTCTAATTCAGTTTGGCCGGACCTAACAGGTGTGAATCTAGGTAGGGTGGGAATCCATGGATCGAACCAAATATTAATACTTTTCCCGTTTCCAACGAGCCAAATGCATCCTTTTTTAGGTTGTCTCTACTCTCCAACGAGCCAAATATCAGTGTTACTCTTCTTGATATTCCGTTATGCTATAAATCTTTTGATTATTTAAAATTCTATTTGGTACTTTTAAATTAATTTTTATTATTGGATAAAGAGTATTACATTAACTAGTTGGAAGCCAAACAAGCTAAGCTCCAACAACATATTACTACATGAATTGAACAGGTTGCCGTGCTAACTTACCAGCGAGCCTCATGGGTAACCTAGCCAAGGGAGTCGAAGCGGGAGGGGGGGCTGAGATTGTGTCACAAGGGGGCAAGCTAACTCTACCGTCCTTGTTAATTCCTGCAATATTACGCCATTGGGGGCTCGAACCTGGGACCTCTTGGAACGCATGAAATTTTGGTACTTTTAATATTCACTTGTCCAAAACGTGGAATTTAGGACACTAAAACTGTCAAAAACAGAGTTATAGGACTAATATCATCTGTCCTAAAGTCTGTCCCATGTACTATTTATTATATGACAGTTCCTACTTGTCTAAAATTAAAAACAAATTTCTTTGGTCTAAAATTAACTACTGAAGATGATTGTCGAAATTCTGTAATATGATTCAGGTTAGTCAGGCTCAGCCGATTCAGTTTCAGTTGAGTCTGATTCAACTGACTCAATTTCGGTTTTAGCTGAATTCTATTCAGTCTATGCTCAATTATTTTTCTTTTCTTTTTTCGTTATTGTTGTTGGATAGATAGTACAAACAAACAACCAAATGAATTTTGCAAGAAAATGCAACTCATTAAATTAAAAAACTTTGAATTCAGTTAACAACCCAAACATCTCTGAATTTAACAACAAATGCTACTTCATGTTCAAAACAACAATGAATAGTCAAAACATTGTGCTTTAACATCCAAGTGCACGAGTTACATATTTATTTGGCCATTCATCCGTTTCACCGAGATCAATATCTCCAAGTCTTCCATCTCCAGCAGATAGTTCCATATGTCCATCGATTATTTCATCAATAACCACTTCATAGTTCTCGTCATTTGGTGATGTATTAAAATTAACACGTCCAAGTGCAACGGCCTTCTTCCTTAAATTCCTCAAGACACATCCAGTTGCTTGATTCTGTCCATCAGTAGTATGGTACCAAATTATGTGGAGCGAAATTTATACAAATAAAATATAAAAATCCTAGACACTACAATCAAGAAAACAGTATGTAATTTTATTGGTTGTATCAACAAACAGACATGATGCTTTGAAAAGATGTAACTAAAAGGTCAAGTTTGTGTATATGTCATACTAACGTCAAAGTGTCACAATAGTCATTAAGATCTGTGGATCACAGGCCAATGAAATAAATCGAAAACCTTCTATGATACTTAGTTTTAAAGTGTCACAACAGTCATTAAGATCTCTGGATCATCATACAAGCCAATGAAATAAATCGAAAACCTGCTATGCTACTTAGTAAAACGTCACCAGGAAAGAAAAATTATAACAATCATGCCATACCTGTTGTGCAGCAGCAGTGGAGGGTTGAGCAGTATTGTTATCCTGTCTTCCAGCCTCAAAAACATTAAATCTTTCCTCTAAAGCAGTCAGCTGAGTTTGAAGACATTGATCTTCAATTTCTCAATACGTAATTGTTCCCTGTATTTCGGTCTTCGATACCTCGCCACCCATCCCACGTACATAGCCCTTTCCATCATTTCCAAAGACCTATCATAACAATAATTATAATTTTAGCAAAACGAGATGGTCCAAAAAGGCATCAAAATCCAAATGCTTCTGAAGATACAATATAATGATAAATTTCACTTCAACTGACCGATGAAACAACATCAGAATCTAAATACTCGTGCTGATGAGTTAGGATCGCATTCATATATTTGCCTAACCTCTTCCTACATAATGATAAAATATCATTGATACGTTAAAATTATATGACCAATTTATTATATGTTATAAGTTTAAGAAATCAACAAAACTTACTATTTTCTTTGCTGCAACATGTTTAGGATGTAATGGATTATCTAGGGTATTCTTGTAAACATGTGTTTCCATATAAAATTGTAGACATGTGTAGCCATATACAATACAAGTCTGTCCACCTCACTATCTGGGATCTCCTTTTTCTGATGTGATTACATCAAAAATAAGTAATCAAAGCACAGAAAGAACAAAATATTCAAATAAAGCTCAAAAGCCTACCTTACCGAATGCAAAAAATAATGGATCAAATCAAGAGATGTCCAGATCTAATGGAAAAAGAATAAAAAAAAAGTTGATGTTTTACTTGCAAGGAGACAACTTGTTTTCTCCTGTTACACGCGGATAACATTTCAGATGTACCAAAATCACATCTATAGTTTATATAAACTCAATAAATTATATGGTTCTTATTTCACTTGGGGTAAACTAGTATCACCTACATATTTAAACCGTCCCACAGGTTGTGTTTCCAAAAATTATGTTTCTTACCTCCTTCAGTTGAAGCATGTTGAGCTTTCCTCTATTACTTCAATCCCAGCAGTATCATTTTCTTTAACAACAACATTCGAATTTGATGAATTACCAATTTCAGAGGAAATCTCTAGGTTTTCTCCATTCGATTCATTTTTTTTTACCTTAACAATGAAATTAAAGTACTAAGTACAAATAATCAGATTTAAGAATCACTCAAAAAATATTGAAATTACAGTAAAAATCAGACTAAAATCGAATCTAAGAAAGAAATCAATGAAAAAATATGAAAAAGAATTGCAGAATTTGGAATGTGAAAAGTAAGAACTTGCGGTTGTTGTCCCTCTGAGTTTTATAGAACACTTTAAACCCTTGACAAACATTCCTTGGACCCATGTCTAGAACAGCGGCAAAAATAAGAGATGTAAACTGACTGCTACAAGAGATGACATGTGGTTCAGGCATTCTGTCGAGCATGTGATATGCGTCTGCCAAGATGATGATGGCTGTGCTCTGACTGCACATATTGAAAGCCGCAAATCTTTCTTCCCTGTAATTCATATATAACCCAAACATTTATAATCATTCACAGATACAAAAACCAAAGTCAATCTTCTATCATTCATCACAAAGAACTATGGAAGCAGCTTTTCTTAAAGTTATCTTCTCGCTGGAATTTCAAGTTCAACTTGCTGTCAACTTCATTCTAACACAAGCCCATATCCTCTTCTTTGTCTCAGGTTCGAGATCCCTGTCCAAATCAAGAGGAAATTGGATGAAAGTACTATAAATCTAGGTTTTCTTCTTCATTTGGAGATCTCTGAATGGAGAAAAATTCGAGGATTTGATGATTTTGTGAGGGATCTTGAGATTGATATGAGCTTCCCCTTCTCGGATTTTGTCTTGTTTGTTGTTGCACCCAAAATACTGGAAAATCCAAAACCAGAATTTGAATCAGTATCAAGAAGGAAAAACCCATATAACTAACAAAAAAAAGTTTATCATTTAAAAATGCTAATTGAATTAGTATTTAATTAAAAAAATAAACAAGATTATAACAGATCACAAGAATCTTTAGTGCTAATTCGCCATTCGCGTCTCTGTATATCCTTGTGATGAATTTTTTTGAGATAGATACGAGAAGAAGAAAATCAGAAAAATTAGGGAGGAGAAGTGTATGAGAAACTTTTATCTTTGATAACCACCAAAGCGAGAGAATAGGAGCTTTTTTTTTTTAATCCTATTATTGGGGCCATGGGGCTGACTTTTTGGGGGCTAAAATGCTATGGGGGCGAAAAATGGATAGGGGGACTCAAGATATATGAAAAAATCAAAAATACCCTTGCTAGATTTCACTATTCATCAAAAAAAAAAACTTAATCTATAATCTTCTCCTTCTTCTCCTCCTCTCATTTACAAATCATGATCATCATGATTTCATCGATCATTGAAAAAAAACAAACTAAATCTATTATCTTCTCCCCATCTTTCTCTTCTCATTCATAAATTGTGATAAAGATGATGATCATGGTTCCATCATGATGAGAATGATGACCATAAAGAAAACCCAAAATTATCATCTTCTCTTTATCTTTTTCATTCATAGATCATAATAAAGATGGTGATCATCATAAAAAAAAAACTAAGAAAACCCACCATTTATTTTTGCTTTTAAATGGTTTGAAAATATGATTCTATGAATTTCGTGTTAAAAAAAAGTTTATGAATGTGTTTACGGCTGGGAGTTCTTAGATTCCCAGCCGCAAGTATATGTTTCGGCTTGGTTTTCCAACCGAAATTAGTTTTATGTTTTTTTTTTGTTTCCAGAACCAGTTACGGATGGGAAAACCCAGCCGAAATAGTTATTACGTCTCGAAAAACCCAGCCGAAATTGTAGTTATGGCTCGAAAAACCCAGCCGTAACTGGTTCTAAAAACAAGAAAAACCAGAAAAATGATTTCGGCCAGGAGTTCTTTATTTCCCCGCTGTAAATAAAAAATACTTCTTGGAACACTATCGTTTTCCAACAGTTTTTGGGTTTTACGGTTGGGTCGATAAAATATCCCAATCATATAAGTGTCGGTTGCGGCTGGGATTTGATGTTTTCCCAGCCGAAACTGCAAAAAATCCAGATTTTTAATGGATGCTTTCCGATTTGAATCAACAAAATCCTCCATATATAGGATTATTCCGAGTAATTTAAGGATATATTTCACCATATTAGGTGGTTGATTTTCAAAAAAGTTAAAAAAAAAATCTTCAGAAACCTTTACTTAATCAAACAAAAATAAAAGAGAAAAAAATTAGATCAAATTAGTAAAATGATTAATCCTAACAAAACTAGTCATAAAACACCAAGGTGACTAAACTTGTGGTGCAAAAAATCCAGCCATATTATTTTTAATAAATAAAAACCGTTTGACTAAAAAGTGGCTAAAAAACCCCAGCTCAAATTATATTTAGTAAATTTAGTTTTTGAAATTTAAAAAAAATACAAACATACATTTTTTTACGATTTCTTCTTCTTCTTCTTCTCTCCTTTCTTTTTTCTTCTTTCTTCCATTTCTGTCTCCTTCTCTCCACGACCACCGCCATCAACAACAATATATCTCCATGAAAACCAGCAGCAACACCTCCGTCACCACCACCAGCAACACCTACATCACCACCAATATTAATTTCGTCTTCAAAATTTGGTTTTCTTCTCTGTAACAGTTGAGAAAGAGGGTTAAATCTAGATCGTGGTTCTTTAAAATGGGTTAGTGCATTAAAACCTCTTAAATTATTCATTGTAATTCGTATCTCTGTAATTTAATTTTGTTTTAATTGTAACTAATTTTAGAGGTTTGAAAATTCTATTTGTTTGTTTAAGGTTTCACAGTAGTTAGGGTTTTGTTTTTTAATTTATGGTTAATTTCTGTAAATTTAACTATGAAACTGAATAATTGGATGGGTTTTCACAATCTAATGTGATGAAAAAGAGGGTGTCAATAATTTAGAGATTTGGTTACAAAGATGAGTATGATTTGAGAAAATTAATGAATTAAGGTCTCATAGAAATATTCACAAAAGATTTTGAAGAAGAAATTGATGGTCCGGTGGAAGTATTAGAAGTTGGTTCGACATGAATTAGGATATAAGATTGAAGAAAATTCGAAAATGATAGTTATGGTATTGCAGGTTCATTGAAGTTGTGTCATTGCATCCAGAACTTGATATAGAGTATTCTTACTTGGTGATACATTATCGGTGGAAAAGGCAAATTAAAACACTTAAGAGTAAATTTACGATGAAACCGATTTCGGTTTCATCTAATTTTGGTGAAACCAAATTTGGTTTTCATCTAATTTGGTTTTATTTTTTGAAATTTTATTGATGAAACCAACATTGTTGATGATAAATAATTCTATATTGAAATAAGTTTTGGTTTCATAAGAATTTGTTTTGTTTTTGAGGTTTTATCAACGAAAATAAATTTTGTTACTAACATTTTTTATTGGAAAGAGGACTCAAGTGCTTTGCTTATGATATTTGTAAAGAGGCAGTTTATGTTCAACGATCTCAGACACTCTTGCAGAACAAGATCCGACTCGGCAAAGGTATTTCCTCAAATCATCCACTTAGTTTGAATTACTGAAGTGATGGAATCACAATTTAGAGCATGTAATTCTTTGGTGTTTATTGAGAAACCAGGAAAAGTTGTATTGTTTTTATTCGTGTTGGCTAGATAATGCCCAAGGCAATCAAACAAGAGTATAATATAAATTTCCCCAAAATTGATGTTACATATGTTGTCATATTTTTTTGGGGATCGAGAATATTGATGTTACATATGTTGTCATATTTTTTTGGGGATCGAGAATATTGATGTTACATATGTTGTCAGTTCGAACATCAGAATTGATTGTCGAGGTCCAGAGGTCATGAAAATCACTCCACGATTGAATGAGGTTAAATTGCACATCCTCTAGCTTTTGTCATTTTTTTTTAATTTTTTTTACAAGTTTCGCATCTCCCTGCTAAAGATATTTAAGACATGCAAAGATATTATTATTTAATATTGGATATATGTTGATGCTGCAGGACATTAATAAGGGATGGATATCCGACAAAACACATTTCTGTTATGATGGACTGAAAAGGAAGAGGTCAAATGATCCCATGATTCATGGTCCTGATGGATGCTTCAAGCCTGTGAGATGGCGTGATTCCCTAGTCATGGTTCCAGAAGTTTCTCATCAAGCATTACCCAAACAAATTCAGTATTAAAGGGAAGATGTTTGATGCCGAATCTATGATGGTTATGAAAGATTTTTTGAACAAGATGGGTTCAAAACAATGTGTGGTGTGAAGAAAATGGCATGACCCCGCAAGATGATTTACGTTCTGGATACCTTATGAACAACATCATAAGTGGTCTTGAAAAGGAAGATGTTTTCCTTTTGGTTGGTACTCAGGCTTTTATAATTTGCAGGCTTAAGTTTATCAAAGTATCAGGCTTTTATAATTTGCTGGAATCAAAATAAGTTTCATCATTTTTTGGTGGAACTCTTTTTGGTTTCATCATTTTTCGGTGGAACCCTTTTTGGTTTCATCATTTTTACTGTTTGTTTCTTTGGTTTTATCCGCAGTATGAACCTTAGATGTGTACATTACTTTTTTACATATAGTTACTGGTAGTTTTTCTTACTATCAAGATGTTTCCTCTACAAATAAACTACCACAGACTCATCATTGAAACTTCATAAAAACATGGTTCATATCTCATATATGAGTTTTAAATCTCTTTTAAGTTTGGTTTGAAAGTAAACATACAATTGAATCAATTCGACAAAAATAAAATAAAAATGAATTCAACAATTGAAACCATTTATAAGCAATTAAAATATTATTTGTACCATAAATAAAAATACCACTTAATGGGCCAAATTGACAATTGAATCATCTTTTGGTCCTCATCCAAGCCCGCTACCTAGTCAACCAACACAACCCACTAGTCTGCACATACCGGTCAATGGTCAGAATCAGTCAATGGTCAAATTCGGTCAACATCCGGTCAATGTCAATGGTCAAAGTCAATCGTCGGTCAACTATCAAAGTCGGTCACACCCCTAGCCAATTTTCGGTCTTATAGCCAGCAACGATGCTAACCAATTCCCAGCCTAAAACTCTTCCGCACTGCCAACCAGTTTCCAACTATGCTGTCAGCCGACCTCCATCCGGTATGCAATTTAACCATGCTGCCTGCCAACCTCCATCCAGTCTACTAGCCAATTATGCTGCCAACCAGCATCCATCCAAACTGCCAGCCGCCAGTCCAGCTTGCCAGCATGCAAAATTTACCACGCAGCACTAAATGTAGCATTTTAATACATGCAACATTAATCCCAACAGTTTTATGAGAATTTATCATAGAGGCATTAAGGGGCAGTTTCATGCAACAATTATGATGAAGACATAAAGGGGCAGTTTCATGCCAAATTCATGATGGGAGCATAAATGGGCAGTTTCGTTTTGAATTCATTATGGGGGCATGAATGGGGCAGTTAATGCAATTTATGTTTATGTTGAAATTAGATGTTGAATTGTATAAATAGGGAGAGCCAAGGTGAGAGAAGGGGATATGATGTAATACAAATTGTCAATAAGAAATTACTCCCCAAGGGGATTCACCCGTGGACGTAGGCAACCATGCCAAACCACGTAAAAATCTTCGTCGCTTTGGTTCATTCTTCAATTAGCCTCCAACCCTAAAAACACACCCAAATCATCAACTCATTGTGTTTCGTGCCCAAAAGTGATTTTGGGTACAAACATTGGCGCCGACTAAGGGGACTACGAGAAAAGGAATCGTTTCCTCCCATTGAGAAAGTTGTACAAAACGCTTCAAAATCGCTTCCGTGAAAGAGTTGTTTGAACGTCGAGAAAAATCACTGTTGTAGTCCAGCTGATCGTAGCTGCTGCAACCCAGTTTAATCACAATAGTCATAGTGCAGCTGACCGCAGCTGTTGCTGAACATATAATTGCACATACTGCAGTCCAGTTGATCGCAACTGCTGCAATCAAGATTCTCCGTTTCAGATCTGTTGAAGCTATCACCTACAGATACCACTGAAAATTGCATCACTGCGAAATCTAAAAATATTGCTGCGGTGAGACACGATCCCGTGATCTGCTACTTGCATTCAAGCTTCCCAACCAACTGTGCTAGTTCTGAAAATAGTGTTGTTGGGACACTCGGTCCGCAAAAAAAAAAAAAAGTAGTGAAATATCATCAAAATTGTTGCTGGATGTTCGATCCGCAACATGGTTGGGTCCGATTTTAATTTCAACCGATGTAGTCCAGCTGATTATAGCAGCTGCATACCAGTTAATCACAGTTATTGCAGTCCAGCTGATCGCAACTGCTGCAATCCAAATTTATGGATCGAGATTTGCAAAAACAGTTACCTTCGGAAACCACTGAAATTGCATTGCTACGAAGTCTGATGAAAATATTTCCAAGATGTTCGGTCCGCTGTAAAAAGTTAGAATGGAATACCATCAAAACTGTTGGCAGTATATACGAGCTGTTGCCCGATACATGATGAAAAATCACTATTAAGACTGGTGGAGCCCCGCAAGAACGCTCGATCCACGGTGAAAGATGTCGTAAAAACATCACCAATATTGTTGTTGGATGTTCGATCTGCAACATGTCTTGGTTCAATTTTGGCTCCAAACACTGCAGTCCAGCTGATTGCAGCTGCTGCAGACCATTTAAATACAGTTACTGCAGTCCAGTTGGTCGCAACTGCTGCAGTCCAACATCGCGGTCGAAAGCCACCACAGCTGACTCACTGCAAAAAATCACCAAGATTGTTGTCAGGATGCTCGATCCGCAGCATGTTCAAGTCCAAAGTTCAAAAAAAATTCTTCTCAAGTAACGCATTATCCACCTGTTCGAGTTTGTTGTCATGATCGCAGAGGTGAAAAGCCTCCTACATCTCTAGGTGCTTGAATACCCAAGGTAAAACCTCCAGAAAAGCATCTCAGAAAATTCCAGAAAGGGCCACAAAAGTATAGAAAAACCATGGTGAAAAGTCCATAAAGAAATAGCAACGGTTCTAGAAGGAAATTCAACGGTTTAAGAAACCGTTACAACAGCCGTTACATGGAAGAAAAGGCAACATCTGCGATCCAAAAGATCACATTACATAAAGCCGTTGCAAGAAGCCTTCATGGAAAAGACAACATTTTCACCAAAAGTGTCACCAAAGCTCAGAAGGGGAAGTTCACTATTCAGGAAAACCGTTGCAAACAGCAAAAAAAAAAACGGCGGGCAGAGCCGGCTGCTTCCTCACCCACGTCACCGGTCCGCTCAGCCACGTCAAAGTCTCGTCACCCACGTTTCGTATCTGTCACCCACATTGGTGATTCTGTTGACCCACTTAGACGAAGGTTTTCTACACGCACTTTAACTAAGAAAAAGTTCGATGTGTCTCTAATATATCAATCTTCGATATCCTGAATACACTGACCGTTGATGCTCTACGGGACATCAAGTTTTGATGCTTTGCTTTACAAAAAAAAAAAAAAAAAAAACAGAAGCCGGCGAACACGGCCGGAGGCCAAGCCGAGCGGCAATCTCCGATTAATTGGCGAGTAAGTGGGGATTAATTGGAGAGGAATATACGATTAATTGGCGAGGATATTCGGTGTGGCTTGTTTCGTCGATATTTTCTTCATTTTACGTCCGAATTGGATGATTTTTGGTTCGTTGGAATCTCCTTTGAATTTCCTACAAAATGGGAATAAAAAATCATGGGTTTGGAAAATTTAATTTTTGAGGTTCGGAGTAGCAGGCCAACCACTATCAAGAGAAAAATACACATTCGATGTTTGTTGCGTAGAATTCCTACCCACAAAATGCCCGTGTGCAAGCTCGTGAGTGCTGGTTCGATTCATAAACATCAAGACACACAAATTGGGTGCTAGTTAAAATTTCTACAACCCAATTGATCGAGATGTTGACATCTAGTTTATTAGCAATACTGCAGTCCAGTTGATCGAACTGTTGCAGTCCTTTTCCACATAACTATTACAGTCATTTGATCGAACTACTTCAACCCAGTTTCGTTTCATCCCATCTAGTTTATTAACAATCTGCTGTCGATTGAAAGTTGATCGAATAACGATCATTTTGAATTCTTACAGTCCAGTTGGTCGAACTAATGCTTCAGTCCAGTTTTATGTATAATAACTGTTATATTACAGCCGATCGCAGCTGCTAAAATACAGTTCCTTGGCAACTATCTTCAATCCAGTTTGGACTTAACTGGTGCATCCCATCCCCGCAGACAAATCAATTTACTAAGTCGAGATGAAACGCTAAGGCAACTATACTAGTCATCGTTACTGGAAAACATCAACGTAGCCAGTGGGCATCCTAATCACTTCATAAACGAAGTCGCAATAACATTTTCAATAAGGTAAGTATAAAATTTACATATTTTTGCATCTTTCCATATATTCATTCAATAAGACACCTTTAATGTGGCAACCATTTTCTCAACGAGGGGATGCACATATTTCAATTCTGCGCGCATCTGGAATAATGGGATTGGCCCTCCGTGCGAATTTCAGATAGCAGACATCTTCAAAATTCCATGCGCAAGCAAAATGCAGCAAGGCAGTGCACCCTTGTGCGAGCATTGAGCAACATGACAATCACTATCTTCTGGGGAGGAGTTTCATATCACTTCAACGTGACTGACCATCGCTTGGGGGCGAGATATGTAACACCTCATGGTCCGAAATGACTCTTTTGGGGCAAGTTGTGTAACGCTCGATACACTTGGGGGCGAGTTACTCATCACCTAATTGCAATACGGAATTCAGCTTCCGAAAATCAAAATTTCAGGTAACCCGAACTTCTTAATCCTCCAACGAGTTGCAGGATTAAGAGGGGGCGAGCATACACCATAATGTTTTTTACGCAATTATTACAGTCAATAATTTTTAACTGCCATAGTTATGTTATTGTACTCCAGTTCAAAACCAACTGCCGCATTCGGTTGGACGCGACCGATGCAGTCCAGTTGCTTGCGAATTCTGTACTCAGTTGGACGCAACTGATGCTTTCTAGTTTTATTTGTAACTATTACACCTAGGTTTATTGAACTGTTTAAGTCTAGTTCTTCAACATCTACTGCAGTCTAGCTCCCTTCGTACTCCTGCAGTCCTGCTGATCACAGCTGCTGCATACCAGCTAATCGCAGTTGCCGCAATCTTGTTCGCATCTCCTATAGTCCAGCTAATCGCAGCTGATGCAGTAAGGCTCGTTTTTCATGCATTCCAGCTGATCGCAGCTGATGCAGTGCACTTTTGCCCGTTGCTGCTGCATTCCATCTAATCGCAGCTGATGCAGTTCAGCCTTTCTCGCAGTTCTTGCAGTCTAGCTAAACGCAGCTGTTGTAGTGGAACTTTGTTCGTTGCTGCTGCATTCCAGCTGATCGCAGCTGATGCAGTTCATCCTTGTTCGCAGTTCCTGCAGTCCATCTGAACGCATCTTCTGCAGTAGAACTTTGTTCATTGCTGCTGCATTCCAGCTGATCGCAGCTGATGCAGTTCAGCCTTGATCGCAGTTCCTTCAGACTAGCTAAACGCAGCTGCTGCAGTGGAACTTTGTTCGTTGCTGCTGCATTCCAGCTGATCGCAGCTGATGCAGTTCAGCCTTGCTCGTAGTTCCTTCAATCTAGCTGAACGCAGCTGCTGCAGTGGAACTTTGTTCGTTGCTGCTGCATTCCAGATGATCGCAGATGATGCAGTTCAGCCTTGCTCGTAGTTCCTTTAGTCCAGCTGAACGCAGCTGCTGCAGTGGAACTTTGTTCGTGGCCGCTGCATTCCAGCTGATCGCAGCTGATACAGTCCATCCTTGCTCATAGTTCCTATAGTCCAGATGAACGCAGATGCTGCATTAGAACTTTGTTCGTTGTTGCTGTGTTCCAGCTGATCAAATGATGCAGTCTAGCTATGCTCGTTGTTACCGCAGTCCAGCTGATTACAGCTGCTGCAGGCCAACTTTACTCAATGATGTTATCGCTCATTTACAACATCACTCCGTTCCAGCATCACGCTGTCGTTTCAGTCTTGTTCATCATTCACGGTTTATGCCCAATTTCTTCCCTCCAATCTCCCAATCACAATAACCTCACTTGGGGGCGTCTTGATTGTGATTTCCGCAAACAACAAAGGGAGTTCACCAATCACCTCAACATCAATAATCCACACCTGGGGGCGAGTTTTATTGTTACCTAGTAAAACGAAATTTTCTTAACCCCCAACAAGTTGGAGGTTAAGAGGGGGCGATGTTTGTACCATAAATAAAAATACCACCTAATGGGCCAAATTGACAATTGAATCATCTTTTGGTCCTCATCCAAGCCCGCTACCCAGTCAACCAACACAGCCCACTAGTCTGCACAGATCGGTCAATGGTCAGAATCAGTCAATGGTCAAAGTCGGTCAACATCTGGTCAAGGTCAATGGTCAAAGTCAATGGTCAAAGTCAACCGTCGGTCAACTATCGAAGTCGGTCACACCCCTAGCCAATTTTCGGTCTTATAGCCAGCAACGCTGCTAACCAATTCCCAGCCTAAAACTCTTCCGCACTTCCAACCAGTCTCCAACCATGTTGTCAGCCGACCTCCATCCAGTCTGCAATTCAACCATGTTGCCATCCAACCTCCATCCAGTCTGCCAGCCAATTATGCTGCCAACCAGCATCCATCCAAACAGCCAGCCGCCAGTCCATCTTGCCAGCATGCAGAATTTACCATGCAACACTAAATGTAGTAGTTTAAAACATGCAACATTAATCCCAACAGTTTTATGAGAATTTATCATAGAGGCATTAAGGGGCAGTTTCATGCAACAATTATGATGAAGACATAAAGGGGCAGTTTCATGCAAAATTCATGATGGGAGCATAAATGGGCAGTTTCATTTTGAATTCATTATGGGAGCATGAATGGGGCAGTTAATGCAATTTATGTTTATGTTGAAATTAGATGTTGAATTGTATAAATAGGGAGAGCCAAGGTGAGAGAAGGGGATATGCTGTAATACAATTTGTCAATAAGAAATTACTCCCCAAGGGGATTCACCCGTGGACGTAGGCAACCATGCCGAACCACGTAAAAATCTTCGTCGCTTTGGTTCATTCTTCAATTAGCCTCCAACCCTAAAAACACACCCAAATCATCAACTCATTGTGTTTCGTGCCCAAAAGTGATTTTGGGTACAAACAAATATTTCAGAAACTATTATAAGCATTTTGACAGGAAATATATAATATTGCAAAATGCAATTACAACTAGTTGATATCTACATGTATTTATTGATATGTTTTTGTCATCATGATTTTTGAGTACCAATTTTACTCTCATGTTTCCTCTTCAGCAGACTTCATTTCCCCCTTCAACGGGCTCTTCATGTAATTGCATCTCCTACACTCCCTGTAAATCTCTTTTTTCCTATTGTGAAAGACGTAAATAATACATAAACACATGAAAATACTTACAGAACCAAAACTGGTTTCATCAAAGAAACCATTAACTAAATGAAAATGATGAAACCAAAACTTGTTTCATCAAAAGACAATGCCAAATGAAAACACCAACAAAGTAATTGGTCCCAATAATATGCGAACTAAAGATAAAAATGATGAAACCAAAAGAGGTTTCATCAAAGACAACACTAATTGAAAACACCAATAAGGATGAAAAACAAATGAAATCACTAACTAAAAATGGAAATGAAACCAGAGCCTTAATATGAAGTTCTTTGTTGTGTATCAAAGTTTTTATTTCAGATGCTAGCACACACAAATGATGTAAAGAGCACTTATTAATGATATGTTTCTCTTTTTACCTATCGTTAAGCCATATGTAAACATAAGCACCAACAAAGTGATGAAACTATAACTGAAAAATGATGAAACCAAATCTGATTCCATTTTTAAAACCTATTCATATGGTTACAAGTGACAGATCTTTAAGATTTTTTTGATATTTATAGAAGTAAACTAATAACTGGAAATGATGAAACCAAATATGGTTACACCAAACAAACACCAACTGAAATATGGTTTCATCAAACAAACAACAATTGAAATCTGGATTCACCAATAATTGAAAATGATGTAACCAAATTTGGTTTCATGAGAAAAAAAAAACACCCCCAACAGAAAACACAAGAAATAAACATACCCGAAATTGAACTGTGAATTAGCTTTCAATTGAAATCAAATGAAACCTAAACATAAAAAACGAAACCTAAAAGCAAACAGAAAACAGAAAACCCAAAAAAATCAAATGAAACCTAAACCTAATAATCTTTTGATTCACCTTCAATTGAAAAAAGTGAAACATAATCCATTGGAGAATTGATACGATTTCTTACCTTTGGGAGGTGGTTTCATAGTTTTCTTTAGATTTTTATCTTTCTTTTCTCCTGTTGATTTCATTTCTTCACCATTTTTTGTAGTTTTAAACAAATTAGGTCACAAAAAAGAAGCGAGTTAGGTCAGAATTTTCTTCAATGGTTGAAGTATGTAACCATGGAGGAAGAAAAGAGGGTAAAATCGAGAATCAGAGGATGATTTTCGCTTCAATTGAATTTCAGATATGGGATTTCTGGGTTTTGATGGAGTTAGAGAAGACTCAACAGAAGTTTTATTTTATTTTTTTCCGTTACGCAAGTGAAAAAGCAATAAAAGAGCGAGCCCTTTTTTTTTTAGTTTCTTTTGGGCTGAATTAGGGGAAGGGTAGTTAAGAGTGTTAATGTTATTTGGGGTTTTTGTGTCACTTTTGTTTGGGTGGGTTTTTTTGTGGATGGGTAGTGACACCTTTGGGGTTATAAATCGCGGATCGTAATCCTAATTCATATACTAATCCTAATTAATTTAGTTAATTTCTCTAATTAACACTAATTCAAATGAGGGTATATTAGGTATTAACAAAAAAATATGATAAGGGGTGTCCCAATTACTATTTGGTGACCCTAAATAGCCCCAAAAGACCACGACTTTTGAAGCCCCAAAATATGATTTTGTTGTGATATAGAAGATAAAGAACAAGAGACAAAAAATAGAGGGGAATAAGAAGGAGAAATTGTATTCATTAGTACAATAGACAAACATTAGAGCCTCTATTTATAGGTATAGACACAAGGGCATCCCAGTAATAAACGGGATTCACCCTAGATATTCTTAACATAATTACACGTTTATAACACTCCCCATAATGACATTGTGTCTAAACTAATTGCCTCGTTAAAACCTTGTCAGGAAATTCCAAAAGGACAAAACCCGATCGAAGGGAAAAGAGTACAATTGAGAAAACTTATAAAAGATTTGGACACGCAAATGTTGCCTCATCAAAACCTTGACAAGGAAGAATGGGAAAAACCTTGACGAAGGAAAAATAGTACAATGTGATAGTCTAGTAAAATACCTTCTAATTTGATACTCCCCCTGATAAGTACTTCACTTAAATCTTGGCTTGCAAATCTTCGCACTTCCCAATTTCGATGACCTAATTTCTTGAATGTTGGAGATAACAATGTTTTCATGTTAAATTTTTCAGTTGATGAAGTCTTGTTTTGTGTTAGTCTTCATGGTAGTGTTCTCGAGTCTTCATGCTTCTTTAAATACATTGAGGACTTGCTTGTTGGATTGCTAGCTTCTCGAAGATGATTTGCAGACGTAGTTGATGTAATTTCTTCAACAAAATGCCAATATGTATTACACTTGCATAGGTGAACAAAAATTGTGATCATCCCTTATATGGATTAGAATAGAATAATATCCAAATTCATAGGAGATTGTTATGTTGATGTGGTCTAACAAAATGACCTACTAAATGGTGGGAATCCACCAAATAATCAAAATCAATATGACTCCCCCTTGGATGCCCACCATGTTGAATTTAATTGCCTCACTAAAACCTTGCCAATAAAACCCAATGGAAAAAAATTTGGACAAAGGAAAAAGAGCACAAATATCAACATTTTTGAAAGAAAATCAAACGTCAACGAGATGTTGCCTCGTTAAAAACTTGTCAGGAAAACCAGATGGGATAAAACCTGAAACGAAGGGAAAAGAGTACAACTTTTGACTTAAATATGGATGCTAACCCAACTATATGGTTTTTACAGAAGACAAGCATCAAAATAATAACTCTAGTCTATCTCAAAAAAGAGTTTAATCTAGCATAATTCTAACTGCAGATTTAAGAAAATAAAATAGAACTTATGCTGCTAAAGCGTGGATTTTAGTGTTTTTATAGACTCTTCAAGAGACTTATGAAGCCGACATAATCAACTAATTAATCTGGATTTTTGGTATTTCACCAAATTTTTGAAAAACACATAAAGGATTGTTAAAACTGACGTAATCGAGTCAGATGGCTGCCTATAAATTTAATCCACTTAGGATTAAAAAAATATATATTGTTCTCCGACAACATATCTTGTGTGAATGCAATAAGAAGAATTTAAGACTACCACGCAAAATGCATCATTTGGGAAGAACATAATATTATTGAACCAATCCTAGGGTCTGAGCAAAAATAAAACCCTTCAATCATTTATTCAACGATTATTTTTCTCATATAACGCATTATAATGACTACACCACCCTAATATAAATAGGCTCGACAATTTATGGTGTCAGGTTTTGGATCCGAAATTGCGTCAATCGAGAAATTAATCCAACCTAGTTGGATTGTATGCCAACCAATCACATATGTCGATATTCCTATGCAGAGGGGTTAACCACCACCATTATTTATTATTTTAGTAGCTACCATAAATGAATATTCGACAATCATATTAGCTTATCACGATCTCACATAATTTCCAGTGTATGCATACTTTGAAAAAAATCAAAATTATTGGTACCAGCGCCCACGGGAATTATAATCTCCTCATCTTCCACTGAGGAGATATGAACTATAGGAATGTGGATCATGTTTTAATAGACTCAATTGGAGTACTATCTGTAGCCTCTTATAAAATGCTACTTCTTGCTATATGTGATTGGATTTTCCTTTTAATAGGCAAAAGCTTATATAAAAGCAAAATGAGATATTTCACACCAATCATATAATGACAGCCTTTACCAATTTGATCTTGATGGGAGAGAAACTGATATAACATTTTAGTTAATTAACACAAGATTTTGATAGTGTATACTCTCCCCCTGATTATGGCGGAAATATTTCGTAAAGTATTATCCGATTAATTTGAAGACATATACTTATAATAGTTTCTGGATGTTAACAATACCAGTCGGACTTAAGAAATTGTCCTAAAAATAAAATAAAAATTGTAGTCTTCTTGACATACAAATTTAACATCAACCATGAATTTTATTGGAAACAACCAAAATCATATAAAATATGTTGATGGACACTTTATTTATCAAAGGAGATCAATTTCAAGATGAATCTAGTCACTACAAGGACTAATAATGATAGGTTAATAAGTCGGGCGCGCACCCATTGATCTTGTGTGTCCTACTGTATTTCAACAGTAATAACCATTCGGGGGAGATTATCAATAGGAAGAAAATTAATAAAAAAAAAATTTGCTCAATATCCCTTAGGAATGCAGCAATTGGTGTTTGCAGTTGTGAATGAACACCGTAAAAAACCAATCTCATCCTTTTAGAATCCATGGAGAAATCTAATTTCAATTGGGGTTAAATGATTCTTTTGAGGAAAATAAAGAAATCATTATCGTATTCTTTGTAAAGAAAAATCTACTTTTTGGTTGATGAAGATTTCTTAGAAAGAATAGAAATCAATAACCAATATTGGCTAAAAGTTCTTAGAATGCCAATTGTTACATCTCATTAAGGAGAATTGATGGGTAAAAACCAATATCAATTGGTTTGGATAATTACCAAAAATTGTATCGACAATCATCGCATATGGAAAATCCATATTATGTCCGACGGATGGTTTCTTGTAAATAAATGGAAACCAAAGATGAAAATCACATGATCTAAATCCAATGGATAAAGATACCAAACTGAATTGGACTTAGGTTTTTCAACCATGCACGTCATTAATTGCCGTCGTAAAGTTAATTAGACTGTGATACCACCAATTTTTGGTGATTACAATTTCATTAAAACGAATAGAAATTGTAAACTATCTATCGATGGATTTTAATTTTTCTTTCTCTATAAAAAAAAAAAGAGAACAAAGGACAAAACAAACGCAAAGACAATTTCCCTAAAAAGAAATATGTAAGATTATTATTATTATTATACTATATAAAGCGTAAAATAGAAAGGATATTAAAGCTTTAGTATCTGTTTAATAAGGAGAAATCCCTTAAAAATCGGTATTATTGTACATGGACCATGGCATCAAACCGACCAAGATAACTTAGCATGAGAGATGGAATTGGAGGACAGAATAATTTTTATCTCTCCTCTCTAGCGATTTAGGGTTCAAAGAAAGAAACTCCAGCGGCGCCTCTGATTTTTTGCTCAGATTTGCTCGTTTCCGAGCGGATCTGAGCAGAACTGTTATTAATTAGGTTTTACCTCTTTATTCCGGTGCTAAATAACAAAATAGAAAACCAAAAAATTTCTTTGATGCTTTTCTTCAATCTAATCGGCTAAATCTCTTAGTCTTCCGACCCTATGATCTCTGTTAGAGCTATGTGTGTTTAGATCTATGGGATACGATTTGGCTATTGATGTTTTCTCAATCAATGGATGCTGCTTATTTGATTCAACCTGATTCTGATTTACCTCGATTCTTGAGTTATCTGCTGCTGCTGCTGAGCCGCTAAGCTATTAGTACCCAAATCAAAAGGTAATCTGTGGATCCATGGAATTTTATTTGGGATAGATGAAAAGGTTTTTTTAATTTGTTCTGTGGAATTTCGATTGATTTCTAATCACCTCTTTCACCTGATTAACCAAATCCCTTTTCAATCAAGGATACTGCTTCTACCTATCATATTTTCTTCTATGTTTTATCAGCAAGTTCCTGCCATAGTGGATCCATGCCTTAAGCTACCAGAAACCCATTATCCCATTCCATCTTAATATCATTCCCTTTTAATGTTGTATCTCATGCAAAATCCCAACATTTTTATTCTTGTTTCTTGTCTCCAACCCCTTCGTATCTTGTGATGTTGTGATCTCTACCTGTTTGTTTTAAGGCCTGGTAGGTCTTCTCTTTAGTATCCACCTTTCCATCCTAATGTTTGTTGTCACTGTTTTCTGGAAGTTTTTAGTTGTGGATGGTGCTTCTTAATCCAGTGAAAGTATTCACTCCAGTTGAAGTGTAACATGTTTATTGAGTTTTATCGTTGTAAAGGTTTTGGGATGGTTATCCCGTTAGGCTCTTAGCTTGGATTGATTAGGCTTTTTCTAGCCTAGTCTTAGTTTGTGTTCTGTGTCAAGAGGAAGGGTGCTTCTATTGGAGAGTTAGTTTAATTTTGTCATTTTTGGGATTTGTTTGTATAAGGCAGACTATGATATCAGTATGTTAGATTTTACCTGATGCTGTCTTTGATCCTGCGGCAAGACGTTGGTGTTGTTTTCACGCCATTATGGATTATATGGGGCTTTTTGAGGCATTACGACCTACTTCGATTACCCAGACCTTTTTTTCTCTATGCGTCTTCAGCAACACTCCTGAGCATCCATCAGCTTCAACTTCCCACATCAGTTTAATGAGAATCCAAGCAGTTAAGACTCCTAAGCGGCATAAAACTTTAAATTCAACATCTCCCACCGACATGATTAATGAGAATCCCGACAGTTCATGCCAAACGTGTCACAAATTCTAGCACTAAAGTTCATTTGTAGTTTCTATGGGCCGGAAGACCTCAATCTTCAAGTTCTGTTTGTATCAAGTTTTAGCACTTCTTTAGTGTATTGTGTATTAGTATCTCTGGTCCTTGTCGTTGTAAGTTGTAAGAGTCTGTAATCCTTTTTGTTTCTTAGTTACGAACTTAGTAGCCTCTGTAATATCATTTTAGCACTATTAGCCTTAATCCTTCAAGGGAAGAGACTGGATTTTACCTCAAGACTCGATCAAAGATTAAGACTCATTCTGAAGTTATGAATCGAGCCAACAATCAAAGAAGTGGACGAATATCACTCGCGAAGCTCACCACAGTATCAAGATACAAAAGTATGACTACCAACTTCAATCAATTGCATCGAGCACCTCTACCACCATTTGAGAACCTTTGGACACTGTCGTGTTCAATAAAAGTACAGTTTTTCTTGTGGAAAGCATTGACCGAGGGCCTATCGACCTTCGACACCAACATCCGCCACCGATGCAACTCCGATCCGAAGACTGTTGTTCAGCTCAAGTATCATGCTATATATATTCATGGCTTACCAATCTAAATGTAATTGTTGAATCTTGGGGTATTATGCACTCTCATGTAATAGTCCCTTAGTTGTTTAATGAATTTCATGCTTCAAAAAAAAAAAAAAATCAAACCGACCAAGGTGAATCACTGTATACCAAACAACAGAGAAGATAAATCAGATGGAATAAAAATACGATATCTAATTAAATAATACAGTGTAAAATTAGTTAAAGATTGGAACAAAGTTGTTTCTGGTTTGGACGGATAGCAATTGATAATATCAACTGTAGTGGCCATGTATCAACCAACAGGAAAACATGTAAAGCAAAAATATTCCCAGAGTACCCCATCTCCGTCGGTATTGGTGATATATACCTATATATCAACAAATACACAAAAGCTTAATTAAAGTCGGTATATGAAAAAAAATCAATAACAAAAACGTGATATGATGAAATAAATTTATTCTCCAATAATTCATAATTCTTTGATGGTTCTATGTAGAGCGTGCCACCGGTAGAGAAATAGGGTGTAGCAATAAAAAAAAATAATCATTTATCGATCAGTGATTGGAGCTACGTTGCTGATGACGTGTTGTGATATAGAAGATAAAGAACAAGAGACACAAAATAGAGGGGAATAAGAAGGAGAAATTGTATTTATTACTATAATAGACAAATATTAGAGCCTCTATTTATAGGGCTAGACACAAGGGCATCTCAGTAATAAACGGGATTCGCCCTAGATATTCTTAACATAATTACACTTTATAATAGATTTTTTTTTTTTTTGAATTTTTTCTGGGAAGTTTCTAGATCCGATTTCAAACCGTAGGATGACAATTGTCAAAGGTTGAAAATGACGATGTAGTCAAATAATTTTTTATCGGATATGAAATTTGAAGAGCGGGTGGGTGGCGATAAATATGTAAACAAAGACATATGACCACTGTTCTTTGTCACACGTAGATTATATCACAAATCACAACTGTTAAACATTTAACTACAAGCCGGATCTGTCAATTTTCACGCGGCCCAAGTGTCCTACTAAACATTTAACTACAAGCCGGACTGCCGGATTATTATTTTTAGCATTTATCTTCCCTTTTTAATGCCAACAGACCATTCCGGAAAACACTAACAGGGGTTTATTCAATAAATACTTTTATTGATTTCCAAAGAGTTTAATGGATTTACAAAGTATTGTGTTACTGGTTGTATATTTTTGAAATCTCTTTCAAAGTTTATGTTACTCGTTGTAGATTGTCAAAAGGTCTTCTAAAGTTTGTGTTACTCGTTGTATACTTGAAAATTCAAAGACTTTGTATACTTACCTATTTTCAAGACTTTGAGTGACTTTTGTGCATATTTTTTCCTTGATAAAAGTCTTGCAAAATATGTAAGATTTTGGAAGACTTCCAACTTTTTTTATAAATATGTTTTTTGCTCTCTTTTATTTTATTTAATGAATACACAATCTATAAAACTCCTATTACAGATGATATAAATTATATAGTATGATTAAACATTTTTTAATTATAATTATTATGCACAAATGTACAATAATAATTATTTTAATTTATTGTTACACTTTATTGTATTTTATTGAACAAAAGAAATAAGTTATATATATAAAATAATAATAATTTAATTTAAGTTACTATAATAAATAAGCTACAATAAATTTTGTATTTATGTCTGTCATGCATATTTCCATATAAAATTTGTTTTTACAACTCTTCAGGACTCTACAAATGTTTGCAAGACATTAGACAACTCTGCATAACTCCACAAAATTTTGCTCAACTCTGTATAATTCTCACAAAATTATTAATTTTCATGACACTTTTTAAATTTCTACGTATTTATTGAGTAAACCCCGGTAACTATTTTTGGTACGTCGCACGTATTTTTATCATCTCCCGTTCTTTTCATATGCACCCTTGGATTGTATCTTTTCTTCAACTAAAGCCGTCAGATCCACTAAACATCCACTAAAAATAAATAGAAACCGATCCCTTCTGTTTTGTCCGATCATTCTTCTTCCTCAACTCTCTCTTCTCTAAAATCCCACCAACAGAATCTTCAAGTGGTTTCGAACAATTGACGACGGAGATCAAGAATTCAATCGATTGTTTTTCTCTTTTTCCATCAGGTATGTACGTTTCCTAAAATTGGAATCGTTTTCTACTATAAATCCAATTCTAGGGTTCTGTCAAATTTTCTAGCGTCCTTTGAATCTTAGGGGTTTATTTGATCTGTGTTTATTAATGTTTTGAAGGGTGACAACAATTTCAACATTTACTGTACCATATGCATCGTATTTTAGGGTATTGATTTGATCTAATTAGGGGTTGTTCTGATTTGTGTATTGTAGCAAGTCTATTGCACAGATTTTGGTTGTGATTTCTCAGAAACAGAAATCTGAGAGGGTTTCTTACAGTTACAGCACTAAGAATTTCTGTTCTTTCCACTTGATCAGTCTACATGTTGTGCTTTGACTTATTTGATTACTGTGCAATATTTCAGATATTAGATTTGTTTGATATGTTAATCCGATTGTTAATTAGGTAGTTTCAATATAGCATCATTTTTTTGTAGTAGTACATCTAATACGATTGCCAATTGTTTCTATTCCAATTATCTTTGATTGACTTGGAATACAGCTTCACTTTTTATTATCAGTACCACTGAAATACTGTGTTTGTGATTGTCTAAATAGTCATTTCTTAGTTTGGGCATCACTTGATTTTGTAATTCTGTTTGATTTAGGCAGAATATATTCTTGGTGTGATTACTGCTTTGGTAGTTTCACCTGATTACTTATGGGACTGATTTTTTTGGTGCTGTGAGTTTGATTGCTTAAAGATTATCTTAAATGGGTTTGTAATTACTTTCCAAGTGTAGTTGAGAAAACTCTGTTAATTATATAATAATTAGAGTGCCTTTTCTTATGAGAACGTAATTACAAAAAAAATTGTATTATGAAATGTACACTTATTGAATATCTAAGATCTGTAATTAGGTTTCTCAATTGGATTTGTTGTCTGGAAAATAAAACGTATTGTGGAACTTTTTTTTGTGAATCTAAATTGTGTTTAGTCTAAATGTGAATCCTTGGTGAGCTGGATAAGCCTTATCCGGCTATATCAATCGGAAATGTTGTTGTTTTCTTTTGTACTGTAGATATAAAGATAATTGAGACAGGTCCATAGTGGTGTAGGCGCATAGTAGAAGTCTGACTTCAATTGAGTAGGCTCAAATCAATGTTAAAAATTGGTACAAATAGAAAACCAAACATGTAAAAAAAAAATCCTTACAAATTTGTGCAACTTTTTATCTGTGGGTATGTGCTCTTTACAAGTAACTGTGCACATTCTTTAATGTCCAAAACTTAGTTTGTACTCGCACAAGGTTTAAAATAGCGATAGCGTAAAGCGATCCGTTCTCTTAGTAGAGCGTAAAGCGCTTATAAAAGCGTTAGTAAAGCGCTGCCCCACAAAATATAAATAAAGAAGAAATAAAGGTTGAAGAGGAAAATATAATGATATATAAGAGTAGGAAGAAGAAGTAACGAGAAATACTAGGAGAAGAAACGTTTTTATGAAATATTTTAGGTTTTTTATCTATTTATTTGCTTGGACAGACTCTTGGGCCTGTAAACTGACTTAATTGTTGGGCCTCAAAGCCTTTTTTTTCTTAATATACCAATGAAAACCTAGAGCGCGCTTCATAAAGCGTTTTAGGGTTGGGGCGCAAAAAAGCGTGCCCTGATACGCGCCCCAAAACGCTTTTTAAAACCATGTCGCATTCATTTGCTTATGACAACTATGTTTTCTATGTTTGAATTTTTTTTCTTTTCTTTTGGCAATTGTCATTCAGAATGATGATTTTCTAAATAATCATTTTTTAGTTTCGGCAGGAAACATATTATTAAAGCTGATTTACAACATCATAGATTTTTGTTCACATATGAAACTTAAAATTCCAAAAATGATAGTGTTTGCCTACGTGCAACGCACGTGCATTCTACTTGTCCTATTTTAATTACCTACTTTTAGTAAAGAGTAATTTCTAGGAGCTCATACGGTACGAGTCATGAGTCATACCTCCACAGTGGGAGAGAGAAGATAAAGGATTAGGGAGAGAGAAAACAAGAGTTTTTTTTTTCAAATAATTTCTTCTCCCCTCTTTCTGTCAGATTCATTTTCTAACAATTTATTCTCCCCTATCTCTCAGAATTAATTTAGGTTTGAATTAAAATCGACGATGGCTGATGATGGAAAAACCCATTCGGATTCAGGATCTGATCTGGATAATCAAGTTATAGAAAATCATAACCTACATCAGAGGTTGTTTACTTTGAAGAATGCTTTTCGTATGGGAATAAAAGATGCTATTGTCACTGAGGTTCTGTATCCTCGCCTACCTGCTGCTTCTTATGAAAGGAGATATGAGGTAACATGTTATTTGACGATTTCTCAGTTTTGATTTTTAAAATAATATTTATGATTTTCTGTCTTCTTTGTTGTAATAATGTTTATTTTTTCTGTTTGTAAATTTCAGTACCCAGATGTTATTTACGGGGTTTGGGATCCATCCCTATCGATGCTTGGGGCAGCTATCTTTGGTGGTCTTCCCGATATCTACATTGTGAGTGTTTATCATTTCCTTTTATATCCTGGAATTGAATCTTACTGAAAAATGGTTTAGCTAATTGATAATCCAAATTTTATTAATAACCCTACATTTTAGAATTGAAACTAATTCTTGATGCAGGAGCATAAATGATTTACTGTCTTTTTTTTTTCTTTTAGCTGAGTTTATTATTTTTAGACGTTAGATGGTTTCCTTATAGTTGAGGGTTAGGATTTAGGAGCATAAATGATTTACTGTCTTTTTTTTCTTCTTTTAGCTGAGTTTATTATTTTTAGACGTTAGATGGTTTCCTTATAGTTGAGGGTTAGGATTTAAAGTATCTTTCTTTAGGATTCTTAGCCAAGAAACCCTAGGATTATTAGCCAAGAAACCGTAGTAGTATAAAAAGGCTTATAGAACTCTTATGTAGATGGTCTATTATTATTATATTGAATTTATTTTCAGTCGAGTTTCTGATTAGAACTCTTCTTAACTACGTTCTGTTTAGAATCAAACCCTAGTTTCTTATTTTTCTATCTACTGCGCCATAAAATTGGTATCAGAGCAAAGAGATCCTATACTTGTCTTTCTCTTCATCATGGTTGGACGTGGTGGAGGTCGTGGAGATAGAGGAAACGGAAATCAACAAGCAGAGCTTGCTGAACTTTGGCGGATGATTCAAGACTTATCGCGGACTGTTCGAACAATCCAGCGACATGAACGTGCGGAAGCCGATATGGAGATTCCGGGTCATGAATTATCGGAAGGTAGTCATGATGATAGTGATTCTGAAAGTGACGAGAATCCTTTTCACAACCAAGCTAGAGGACTGGAAGCAAGGCTGGTTCAAGCCCTAGACTTGAATGGAGGAGGAATCAAAGTTGAAGTTGCTGATTTTTTTTGGTAAGATGCATGCTGAAGATTATCTAGATTGGGAAGCAAGCCTAGAATCTTATTTTGAGTGGAAAACCATGAAAGAAGAGAGGAAAGTGTTGTTCGTGAAGTTGAAGTTGAAAGGGGCAGCGCTTCAATGGTGGAAGCGAGTGGAAGAACAACGTGCTCGACAAGCTAAACCTAAGATCAGAACTTGGTAGCACATGAAGTCGAAATTGCGTAAGCAGTTCTTAGCAGCTGATTATGCAATGGAGTTGTACGAACGACTCCACAACTTGAAGCAAAGAGGATTAACGGTGGAAGAGTGCACATTTGAATTCTACAACCTTCTCATAAGGGTTGGTTTGAATGAAACTAATGAGCAACTAACATCTCGTTACCTGTCAGGATTGAATCAATCCATAAGAGATGAGATGGGAGTAGTCCGTTTGTTTACCCTAGAAGATGCGCGTCAATATGCATTGATGGCAGAAAAGAGGTTATCACGTCCTAACATGAGGCGGAACATAACAAGCCGAACTAGTGCAACGTCTCCAAGGAATAATGCTGCTGTAAGGAGTGATACTAGAAATAATACTACCGACAAGTTTGAAAAGGGAAGAAACTCACGATTTCACCGCCAAGCAACATTGGATCAGGCTCATCTAAATCTAACAATGGTCGCAGGCACGTTGTTATACTTGTGGAGACAATAGTCACATGAGTTATGCCTGTCCGACCGTAGGGTGAACTTTGTCAAGCTGAATTTGATGAAGAACATGCAGAACCTGTATATGATGACTACGATGACCATGAAGAGGACAATATCGATGTTTTACCCGTAAAAGGAGATTGCCTGGTTTTTCAACGTCTATTGGCAGCACCTAATGTGGAAAAAGAAGATTGGAAGCGGCTGAGCGTCTTTCGTACTCGCGTTTTTTGCGGCAAAAAGGTCTGCAATGTTATCTTGGATGGGGGAGTAAAGTGCGAATATCGTCTCAAGGAAGCTGTTGAGAAGTTAAAACTACCAACAGAAAAACATCCTAGTCCATACAAGGTTGCTTGGATTGAGAAAGAAAGGTACGTACCTGTTACATTGCGTTGCCTAGTCAAGTTTACTATGGGTAACGACGTTGAAGATGAAGCATGGTGCGATGTTGCGCCTATGGATGTCTGCCACATCTTGTAAGGTAGGCCATGGTTATATGACAAAGATATGGTCCACCTTACAAAGGCCAACACATACACTTTTCGGAAAGACGAAAGAAAGTTTACTCTACATCCACTCCAAGAAGAAGTTGAAAACAGTCAGAAAAACAACAAATGGAGAGATGTATTAACAGCCCAAAAATTTGAAGCTGAGAGCAAAGAATCAGGGATTATCTACGCTTTGGTTGGAAGGAGTGTGAAATTCAGGCAAAGATGGGGAGTTAAGTGATTTTCCAACTGAAATTCAACAATTGTTGATGAAGTTTAAGGATCTGGTTGCCGATGAGTTGCCAAAGGGACTTCCACCAATGAGAAGCATTCAACATGTTATTGATTTGGTGCCTGGTAGCTCATTACCGAACCTGCCAGCTTATAGAATGCCACCAAAACAAAGAGCAGAAATTCAACGACAAGTAGAGGAGTTGATGGACAAGGGGCTGGTGCGAGTAAGTAAAAGCCCATGTGCTTCCCCAGCACTTCTTACTCCAAAGAAGGATGGTTCATGGCGGATGTGTGTGGACAGTCGTGCGATCAACAAAATAACAGTCAAGTATCGGTTCCCAATTCCTCGTTTAGATGATATGCTTGATATGTTAGTTGGTTCTAAGTTTTTCTCCAAGCTGGATTTGTGGAGTGGGTATCATCAAATCAGGATGTGAAGCGGTGATGAATGGAAGACGGCATTCAAAACTCCCGACGAACTATATGAGTGGTTAGTTATGCCTTTTGGACTTTCCAATGCGCCTAGCACCTTTATGAGATTTATGACTGAGGTATTAAAGCCTTTCTTAGGAAAATTTGTTGTTGTATACTTCGATGATATATTGATATTCAGTCGAACTAGGGAAGAGCATCTGTTCCACTTGAACCAAGTCATGGAAGCTCTTGATAAGGAGAAACTCTATGTCAACATGAAGAAATGTTCCTTCTTGTGCGACAAGGTTGTGTTCCTTGGCTACATAGTCTCAGTCGAGGGATTACAAGTTGATCCAGCGAAGGTCGCAGCTATAAGGGAATGGCCAACACCACAATCTATTACTGATGTTCGTAGTTTTCATGGTCTGGCATCCTTCTACAGAAGATTTATAAAGGATTTCAGTGTTGTGATGGCTCCAATTATTGAATGTCTAAGGGGAACTTCCTTCAGTTGGTCAGCATCAGCAAGTCTTGCCATTGAGAAGATCAAGAAGTTGTTGACGGAGGCACCGGTTCTTGCCTTACCGGATTTCGAAAAGCTCTTTGAAATAGAGTGTGACGCATCACATGTGGCTATAGGAGGTGTACTTAGTCAAGAGGGCAGACCAATAGCTTACCATATTGAAAAGCTAACGGATGCAAAGCGTCGTTATTCGACATATGACTTAGAGTTTTATGCATTAGTGCAAGCTATTCGTCATTGGGAACACTTCCTAGCTTGCCAAGAGTTTGTGATATACACTGATCATCAATCACTCAAGTACTTGAACTCTCAAAAAAAACTCAATCCTCGACATGCCAAGTGGAGCGGTTATCTTCAAGGATTCACATTCTCACTTAAGTACAAAACAGGTAAGTCAAACAAGGTGGCTGATGCATTAAGTAGGCGTTCTCTGATTTTAACAGTGATGCATACTCAAGTGATAGGCTTTGAGGACCTGAAAAATCAATACACAACTGATTCGTTTTTCAGTCGAGTTGTTGCTGATCTTAGCAACTCAGAAACACTACTTCGCCGTCCGTATAGGATGCATGATGGCTACTTATTTAAGGGTAACCAATTGTGTATTCCAGAAGGTTCGTTACGTGAACACCTAATCCAGGAGTTGCATGGTAATGGGTTAGGAGGCCATTTCGGAAGAGACAAAACTTTGGCAATGGTGTCTGATCGTTATTATTGGCCAAAGATGGCTAAAGATGTTGGGCTAATGGTGAAGAGATGCCGTAGTTGTCAGCTGGGCAAAGGAAATTCGCAAAATACTGGTCTATACACCCCGTTGCCGATCCCAACACTCCCTTGGGTTGATTTAAGCATGGATTTTGTGCTGGGGTTACCAAAGACTTCTAAAGGTTACGATTCTATCTTTGTTGTAGTGGATCGATTCTCTAAGATGGCACATTTCCTTCCTTGTTCTAAGACTTCAGATGCAACTCATGTTGCTGATCTATTCTTCCATGAAGTAGTTAGGCTACATGGTGTTCCAATTACTATCGTTTCTATAGGGATGTCAAGTTTGTGGGACACTTTTGGAAGACTTTGTGGAAGAAATTGGGTACTCAACTGAAATATTCTAGCACTTGTCATCCACAAACAGATGGACAAACAGAGGTTGTTAATCGCAGTTTGGGTAACCTGTTGAGATGCCTTGTTGGTAATCATGTTAAAACTTGGGATAACATTATACCCCAAGCTGAGTTTGCTTATAAAAATTCAGTTAACAGAACTACGAAGAAGACCCCCTTCGAGGCAGCGTATGGATTTCATCCACAACATGTGCTTGATCTAGTTCCACTACCACAAAATACTCGAGTGAGTGATGATGGAGAAGCCTTTGCTGAACATATAAGGAACGTTCACGAGGAAGTAAGGAATGCAATTAGTGCAAGTAACGACTCATATGCCACAACAGCCAATCGTCATCGGCGAGTTCAGAATTTTGAAGGAGATCTAGTTTTGGTACATTTGAGGCGAGAACGATTCCCTAAGGGTACTTACCACAAGCTCAAGTCAAGGAAGTTTGGTCCGTGCAAAATATTGAAGAAAATTAGTTCAAATGCTTATATACTAGAACTGCCTGCAGATTTGAATATCAGTCCAATCTTCAATGTCGCTGATTTACATTCTTATGATGGGTTCGATGGAGAATTTGTTGAGATAGGTCGTCAGGTGGCAGAACTTTCTAAAGGACCAGCAGAAGTGATTGAAGATGTGTTGGATATTAAGCAAGCTGTTTCAAGGAGAGGCATTCAATACAATCGGGTACTCGTCAAATGGTTGGGCAAACCCGCTAGCGAAAGTACTTGGATTGCAGAAGAGGAACTTAAGAGGATTGACCCAGGAATCTATGAAGAATTTTCGAAAGTTTTCCCTACTATGCTCAACTCTTCTTCACCCGGGAAGATTGATGCAGGAGCATAAATAATTTACCGTCTTTTTTTTTTTCTTTTAGCTGAGTTTATTATTTTTAGACGTTAGATGGTTTCCTTATAGCTGAGGGTTAGGATTTAAAGTATCTCTCTTTAGGATTCTTAGCCAAGAAACCCTAGGATTCTTAGCCAAGAAACCGTAGTAGTATAAAAAGGCTTATAGAACTCTTATGTAGACGGTCTATTATTATTATTGAATTTATTTTCAGTCGAGTTTCTGATTAGAACTCTTCTTAACTACGTTCTGTTTAGAATCAAACCCTAGTTTCTTATTTTTCTATCTACTGCGCCATAAATTCTACTGTGAAATTCAAATTTCAAAGCATGAGAAATGCCCTTGTTAAGTAGAGGCGCACAACTGTCAGTTCATTCCGGTTTTTGTGGAAAACCTAACACTAAAAACCATTCAAATCGGACTTTGCTTTGGGTTTTGAACTGGCCGAGTCGGTGATCTATGGTTCTATGAAACCGCTAGTTTGTTGTTCATTTGGGATGATTCATAGAGAGAATTTCAGTGCATCAACAGAATTATGTTTTATCTTAGGAAAGTATGTAGTACTATCACCTTCAAGGTCACGTTCAGACATTAAAAGTTTCTTTCAAAGTTCATGTTAACTTAAAATTCAATCACAACATCGTCCAGTGGAAACGAATGTTAATTATCACTTGTAAATGAAAAGTCTTATTCCTATGTTGTTTTAATCTTGATCTAAGTAAATAGTAATCAATTAAGATTTGTAATCTAAAAAGACAAAGATATGTCTTGTCGAAATATTTCGAGATCTATCTTGTCTAAGTTCAAAGATTAATAATCTCTGTTTATTTCTTTGCCACTGCAAAGAACATAAAAAGTACTGTTTGGATCTGGCCTCCGTTGATACACAAGAAAGTGAGGTTAATTACAAAAGAAGTCAGATCGTCCAAAGGACCAATTGCTGCTTAGGATGATGACACTGATGAACATTCATTTAGCGTTTCAGCTTTTGGGGTTCCATTTTTATTTGTCTGGTCATTACTTTTTTTTTCGTGGTCTTAGTTAGTACAGCACCACCGTGTTGTATACTTTATGTAGTACTGTAGTATTTTTCATTCTAGGTGGCATATCTTCGGAATGCACTCCCCGCAAGGATTTTGTTGTAGCCCACCCTTCTGTTACTTGTTTTTTTCTTCGCATAGAATATTTTGTTCAATGCACCATTATTCTCACTGAAGTTCAATTCAATCTAAATTGTTAAGGACCTAATGACACCATAAAATGCTTATTTCTGCATAAGAAATTGTACATTAATCATGTGAAATTCCGGAACCCAACATCTAAAAGAAAAACATATTTTAAGATCCCTAATCTTGATCTTTGAAGTAGTCGACTAGCTAGCAAGCTAGACTAATCCTTAGCTGGGGTTGTTATATAATCTACTAGATATAACCTTATAATATAGTCAGACATTTGGATCTTCCTCAACTCCATTTGCTCTGTATCACTGCCGGAGAAAAATGAGTCAGCACCCCTTAGAAGTGTAGAAGCCTGCTCTTTCAACTGAGGCGTTTTTCAGCTCTCAAGCAGTTGTCGTGAACTTCTTTTGCTTTCCTATAAGAGGTTTTAGTGACCATAACCTTCTGTCCAAATGCCTTGGTAAATTTGACGGCAATATCACATAGTCCACGAAATCCAACAGTAAAATTTCTGTCCCCACACCTACAATCTCGTGCTAGTGTGGATATAGTAGTATCTGTTATGAAAGAATGGAAAACTACATAATTGATAATTTATGTTTCTCATAGGGTTTGCTGAAAGTTCCTAAGAAGATTATCTGCTAACTTAATGTCTGAGCTATGATTTATGTACATGTATCTCAGACGATGTGACTGATTGAACTGCCAAATATCGCCAGGTTTCAAGTAAATGTTGGTTGTCATGTCAATAAGCATTCATTTGTGCATCGTACTTGTTGTGTTCTGCTTTATGTATTGCCTTGTGGATTTTTTAGAAAATCAAAAATTCAAATTGTTATACATGCAAATATTACTATATGCGTTGGCATGCTATGCCTGGATGTGCTTTTTCTACACACAACCAAAGCACTGCAAGCCTTAACGGTGCATATTGATATAATGAGCGGCATTAAGATCATAAGGATACTCATTTGAACTCACAATGTTGGTGATCAACATATACGCTCCAAGTTTAAATGCACACGGGAGCTTCCTTATATACATTCTACATTTTGTCTGCACTCTTGTATCTCTGGTTATAGTTCATTAATATTGAAACTTTTACATTTCAGGGTCTAGAATCTGTGGTTCTTTATCTAGAGCCATCTGCAACTACTTTGTGCCATATTTCTGATATAGTAGGATCGGTAAGTCAGATCTAGATTGAGATTGTTTTGTCTATTTACGTATTAGTTTTGATCTTCAAATTAATGTTTGCTGACATTGGAATATTCCACTCTGTTCAGGCAGGTATGGTCTATGTTGTTTCAAATGACCCAGTTGTAAAATCAATTACGACAAAGTTGGATAATGCTCAACATTTAGATGACAACGCCTCCAATATGCAAGAGTATAAAAAAAAGGTGAATTACGAAGTTGACGTGATGATATCGGAACTCGCATGTGCCAACCAGGTATCGTTATATCCGTGCATTTCAAGCCAGATATCTTGTATTTTTTTGTGTGCCTCGTATAATTATACTTGTAAGTTGCTATTGTATTTGCAGTCCGATATCTTGGATTATACTGCTCTACATATCCTTAAAAAAGCTGGACGGTTTGTTGCATTAGTCAAAAGTGTTGTTCCCCGTCAGGCGCTGAAGAACTGAAAAAGCTTCAGAAGGTGGGTTTGAATACATCCTATGCGATCACCCTTGAGCCTTATCATCCAGGCTGCATGTTTGCCGTAGGCTACTACCGTCGTTGAATTTGTTTCCTCTTTCTTAACTGTTTTGAACTTAATTAAATCTAAATGTAATACTTCCTAACTACGTCCTTGTACTGTTTGTTTTATCTTCTTTGATGCTTTAAAAACTTAATTTAACCTAAATGTAGTACTTTTAAGTTACTACTTAATTTTATATTAGTATTGCCTACTAAATTTTTCTTTGATCTATGCAAATGTTCCTTTGGGAACAAACTATTACATTTCATTAGCATTAAAATTAAAATCACTGACCCGATGGCGCAGGACAATCACGGGCAGAGAGTTGAGTTCAGTCAAACTTTTACTGTCCAACTTTTAGCAGATTTTTAATAAAATGAAAGATTTCGAAGTGGATGCGCAGACATCTTCTGGCGCGGACACAATAGAACAGGATCAGGCCTTCGCTTGGTCTTCTCAACAAGAGCTTTAAAATCCTAGAGATCTACAATGACATAATTGAAATCAATCCTCTTAAAACGTAAAGCAGTGTGAACTAAAAACAATCATAAAACAGAGAAACTTCATTGTGAAAAATAGAAAAATAACATTAGGAACACCCAACAAGAAAAACGGGAAGTATTTATAGCAAGTTCATTGGGGCAGAAAAATATTAACAAACCATAAAGAAAAGAAGATGTCTTTATGATAGTGGAGATTGAAGTAAATTTCTAGGAAGGACAATTGACCCAGTCAAGCTCCTGATCATTGGACTTCGACCAGTTTGGTTGAATCCAAGTGCAGTTCAAGTACCAGCCTTTTGTGTCAGTAAAATCTGAGGCAGAATGTCGACTTCCAAAAGACCCGTAACTGCCTGTTTCGAGACAATAGAATAAAACCTCTTCCCCTTCCCCGCTCATGCGTAATCTAGGGAAGTAGACTTTGTTCTCCATGCGACTATTTAGAGGAGCGATGGCTGAGAAACACGAGGTGTGGCTGACGAACAACATATGGTTTCCCAGGTTCTTATGTTCAACCCAATCCATCTGGGAGAAATCCATTTTGAAAATCCCAAACATCGTTCCAAGACGGCCCAGTTTTACTAATAAAAGCTCTCCACCACACTCAACCAAGAAACTTGGATAAACTGCATCAAGCTGCGGCCGTGGTTTCTCAAGAACTTTCCAACTAATCCTATAATCCTCAATGTTAAATACACCTAAACTTCCGTTGTAATCCACACAATAGAAAACCCCGTTGTAGAAAACAGGAGTGTTATGTGAAGGAACGTACTTCTCCGTATTAGCATTATTGGTAAAGAGAAAAGAACTCCAAGAACACTCTCCTTTTCTAATGAAGTAGATACGGACTTGGCAGTGCATACCTTGTTCGATGGCGAAAACAACACAGTCTGGTGATGTAGGTAACGAGGAGAATGAGGCACTGGAAAAGGTGTACTCAACTGGCAATTCTGGGAGTTTGATAGTCTCTATTGTGAAGGGATTGTATAAGAATAAACCGAATTTGTTGTTCTCAGTAGACACCAGTAACCAACCTCCCTTCTGAAAACGAATTACAGTTTGCTCGAGATCATAGAACGAAAAGGTGTAGCTCTCAGTGTTGAGCATTGAGTTAACAAAACCAAAGGTGGCAAAGTGGTGATCAGTGCAGAACATCAGCCACGGAAATATCCATGTGCCACTTGCAGCAGAAATGGGTGTAAGATTTAACTTTTCTTTGCTCACCATATCTTCCCCACTTCTTCTTTGTCGTCCATTAGGCATCATGATAAATTCTGAACCCTTCCATGGCTTTGGCACCTTTAGACGCGGGACAATAACCGAATTACCAGTACTTTCGATGTCAAATTTGTACAAACTCTGGTCGTCAGGAAGTGTAAAGTACAAACAACCCCTGGCAAGCCCCATGTCTGCTGCAGAGCAGCAAGCTGTGGTGGTGCTGCTGCTGCCAAGAAATAGAACATGGTCACCAGTACTATGCACCATCTCCCACGCCATTTCATAAAAATCCAACCTCAGCACAGCTATTTGGAGAACTACGCTCCTAAATCCTCTCAGAGTGTAAGTTATTGGAATGAAGTAAAGGTGGTCATCAGTCGCCACGAAATTAGACGCTGCCCAACTAGTTTTGACACCACCTACTGATGGATATGAACCCATGTCTTTTACATCGATTGTGTCGATAACAAGTAGGATCCTGCCATCAGAATCCCAAACAGTAGAGATCCTCAAGTGTTGCCCAGCCTTACACATAAGATAAAATGCATCTTTAAAGTAATGCAGAGATACCATATTCCTTATAAGTCTGGCTTCAGAATAAGATGATGAAGCAGCCACTATCATCTTCTCTGTTCTCCAAATTTGATCCCCGGGGACACAGTACAAAAACACAAGCTGAGAATTCCCTTGAGTCCGATCGGAGAAGACGAATAAAACCAATGACTTAACACAACCAGGAGCCGAGGACAAGACACAATCCTGAAAATAATACCCAGTGGATTCACCATACCAATTTGAAAGACTAGGCAGACATATCATCTTTAAAGTTGCAGGATTCAGAAGAAAACAATCACCATACTTGAGATTTTCAGGAGAGTAATCGTAATTTTTATCATCACACATAATAATCAACCAACCCTGATGACTAGGTTTCTGCCAAAATCGTTTTGCTATCAATTCAGGTATAGATTTCCTAAATCTTCTTGTTTTATCGTTTGGATCATCACATGTAATATCATAGAAAGCTTGTTTTCTCGGGATACCTGATTTTCCATAGGGGATCACTAGCCATGGTGCTGCCGCCTTTGATGACGGAAATATGCTACGCTCGTTTCTGTCATCAACTGATGCTGCCGCAATTTCTTCTTTACCCATCGATCCGACTTCAATTTCAAACCTATATCTAATTGATTTCACAGAGCTTCAGAGAGACGGAGGGAGGAGGAAAAAGATGCAATCTTTAGGTTTTTATACTACGATTATAACAAGAGAGAATTCTCAAAACCTTAGCGATGCTCCTCTGTTTGCACCCAAACATCCACATGTCCGGGGTGGAAGGTCAAATCCCTGACTAAATTCAACAATGGTTGACCCAGTCATTAGCATCCTTGACCTTGGTTTGGTTATGGGGAATCCTCCGACCAAAACGATTCTTTCATCTTCTAAAAAAGCCCAAAATTATTATACCTACTTAGAGCAACTCCAATGGCACCACCAAATGGGGAGATATGCTTATTCAGGTGGATGGACAAATTAAGTTATGGGCAGTGAGGAGATGGTTTTTCGAGTCCAAATAAGCTGGTCGGCTCACACATGGCCGATCTTCAGTTCACATTGTAGTGAGACTCGGCCCAATGTGCCCTGGTCGTCTCCCACTGAGCAGGCAATGGTCATGTTTTCAAATGGCTATTCTTTTCCCTATAAATATCCAACCCATTTAAACATACAACTCACACCAAAATTCAATCTTCTCTTGATTTTTTTCCACTAATATTTCTTTTTGGAAAAAAAAAGGGTCTAACAGCCACACCCAATATTTCGTTTAGGAAATATGTATGGAGTCTATGGACTAACTCCAATATAATTCCAATGGAATCAACTAGATAGTCAGACTTAATCATAAAAAATATATCCAAGAGTTATATCTCAGTTTCTCAAATCGATCTACAATTGAACAAATAGAAATATATAAGCCGGATTAATATGAGAAACAACTTGAACAGTACCAAAGACCAATTTTCAAGTGCGAAAAAGAAAATATTAAAATAACACAGATACCAGAAGTTTTGTTAACGAGGAAACCGAAAATGCATAAAAACCATGGGACCTAGTCCTGTTTTGAACACCACGCTGTATTAAGCCGCTACAGACTAGATTCAAGCTAATATCTTTCAACCGTTAGATTGTCTTAGCTTGTTACACACATGTGAAATGTACCTTCATTTAGATATGAGTAACCACACCTAAACGTGTACACTTGGTTGGATCAACAATAGTTAACCGAAGTTAGCCATATGAACACTTTTATATCAACCTTGTTCATTTTAATCACAAATAGTTCAAATGATTCAAATGAAACTAGATATGGAGTTTTTCAGTTGTTTATATTCTCATAAAAGTATACTAGACATAATTGAGCAAAATTGGTTTTGATTCACTTGAATCGATTCATAAACATTATGGCCACTGTTTGCAAATATGTAGTCCTTAATTAATATATAAATGTATTAGTTCATGAGTATGTATACATACATAATTGATTTTATAACTTAACCCACTCAGGTATGCAAACGCGTACGCATACCTAAGTTCTCGAACTTGGTCTTGTTCGCCAGTATGAAAATGGGTACGCATACTGTCGTTCACGAATGAACTCAGTTGAAATCAGTACGCATACAGGTATGCGTACTATAGTTCCCGGACCTCAATTATTGAACCAGTACGCATACGGGTATACATACTATAGTTCCCGGACCTCAAATCCCTGACTAAATTCAACAATGGTTGACCCAGGCACTGGCATCCGTGATCTTGGTTTGGTTTTGGTGAATCCTCATGCCAAAACGATTCTTTCATTGACTGTAAAAGCCCAAACTTCACCGAAAAATATGCAAAATCTAGTTTTTTCTCAATTATATTGTGAGTCTCCAAAAGTCAGAAACTTCTTTTCAAACAATACCTTATAATGATGGAGATTTTTTCTGTATTTTTCTCAAGAAATTTTGTGCCGCTAATAAAGGCATTCCTCGTGAGTTTTTTTGTCTATATACACCTGAACAAATGCTGTTGTTGAGAAAGTCAACACACAAACGTATTTTGAGTGTCGTTGGGATTATATATGTTGAGATATTGTCACCAATTAAATTTACATCCCTAGACATGTTTTCTTTGATGAATCTTTTTTTTTCTTACAAAATCCTCAATCAATCTAATTCATTATCTATTGTTTCATTCATGGTTTTTCTAGTGTCATGCTTCCAACTTTTGGTGTTTCCATTCCTTTTGTTCTCTCTTATCTTATTAACAAGAATGATCATACCATGACTACTAGAGGTAAGAATGACATCAAAACCCCAAAGTTTTATTATGTTACTAAACATCCATTGCATATTTCTCTTATTCTCTTTTTAATAAAAAGATTATTATACCTACTTAGAGCAACTCCAATGACACCACCAAATGGGGAGATATGCATGTTCAGGTGGATGGAAAAACTGAGTTCTGAGCAGTTAGGAGATGGTTTTTCGAATCCAAATAAGCTGGTCGGCTCACACATCGCTGAGATTCCGTTCACATTGTAGCGAGACTCGGCCCAATATGACCCGGTCGTCTCCCACTGATCAGGTAATGGTCAGATTTTCAAACGACTATTTTTTTTCCCTATAAATATCCAACCCATTTAAACATACAACTCACACCAAAATTCAATCTTCTCTTGATTTTTTTCCACTAATATTTCTTTTTGGAAAAAAAAGGGTCTAACAACCACACCCAATATTTTTTTTAGGAAATATGTATGGAGTCTATGGACTAACTCCAATATAATTCCAAGGGAATCAACTAGACAGTCAGAATTAATCATAAAAAATATATCCAAGAGTTATATCTCAGTTTCTCAAATCGATCTACAATTGAACAAATAGAAATATATAAGCCGGATTAATATGAGAAACAACTTGAACAATACCAAAGACCAATTTTCAAGTGCTGAAAAGAAAATATTAAAATAACACAGATACCAGAAGTTTTGTTAACGAGGAAACCGAAAATGCAGAAAAACCCTGGGAACTAGTCTTTTTTGAACACCACACTGTATTAAAATGCTACAGACTAGATTCAAGCTAATATCTTTCAACCCTTAGATTGTCTTAGCTTGTTACACAATGTGAAATGTACCTTCATTTAGATATGAGTAACCATACCTAAACATGTACACTTGGTTGGCTCAACAATAGTTAACCGAAGTTATCCATATGAACACTTTTATATCAACCTTGTTCATTTTAATCACAACTAATTCAAATGAAACTAGCTATGGAGTTGTTCAGTTGTTTATATTCTCATAAAAGTATATAAGACATAATTGAGCAAAATTGGTTTTTATTCACTTGAATCGATTCATGAACATTATATCCACGGTTTGCAAATATGCAGTCCTTAATATATAAATTTATTAGTTCATGAGTATGTATACATACATAATTGATTTTATAACTTAACCCACTCAGGTATGCAAACGCGTACGCATACCTAAGTTCTCGAACTTGGTATTGTTCGCAAGTATGAAAACGGGTACACATACTGTCGTACAGGAATGAACTCAGTTGAAATCAGTACCCATACGTGTATGCATACTATAGTTCCCGGACCTTAACTATTGAACCAGTACGCATACTGGTATGCATACTATAGTTCCCGAACTTAGAGTATATTTGCAACAGTACACATAGTATGTTATATCCAATCAAAGGTTAATTGTCCTAAACTCTATTTTAATCATTGAAACATTCTTGGAAGATGAGAATAGTTGTCTCACGCAAACTATTAGCTTCAAAGCAATTTTCAAGTGATCAAATAATCAATATGAAACATTCCGAGTCTACATGATCATCTTTTGACTTTCGTAAAGAATAAAATATGAACTTGGTTAAAGCGAAAGATTACCAACACATTTTTCGAGAGATATGTAAGCGAGTTAAACTCAGCTCGAAATATTAAATGTGCATATAATATAAAGTCTATATAGCTATGCAACTTTTTGTCTCAATAAGAGATAGAATAGAAATAGACTTCTGAGTGATAGATGAGTTCAAGTCTCCACATACCTTTTGTTTATAAAATTCCACAAGATCCCCTTAGTAGTTATTTGTTTTCAATCGATGAACGTTGTGAAGTCTAAAGCTCAACTACACATTTATCCTAATCCGAGACATAGATATAAGTACGTAGACTAGAAATCAAGACTTATAATTTTGATAACTAAACTTGACAAACAATCTTGAGATAGCAACGCTTGCGAGTTGGACCGAGCAGTGTTTTAGAGAATAACTTGGTTGAACCCACCAAGCATTGTTATGTCAAGTTTGTTTGTCATATTTTAGTGAATCAAAACTCATCTAAGAGTCGTTTGATTATGTACTAAAGTCAACTTCGTATAGGTTAGACTAAAAGGTCTAGGATTATGAGACATACAAGCATTACTCGAAGACCTGAAGAATGTGAAGAAGTAACGAGCTACAACGATGCCATCATACTTTCTCTTGAGGTTAGTAATGTTTACTTGTAATGTTTCATTCCTAACGTATCTTTAAAGTCGTGATATATTGAAAACATAACTGCGAAGTTGTGAATGAATATTTTTCTCTATTAGTAAGACACATATGATTAAGGAATTAGACTATAAAGTATAATGTTTATCTTTGGAACTTCGTAGTTAAGACATCGACATAATCTTTAGAATGATATTGTGATTATATGTATATGCAAAGGTGAATATTTCATCCTAGGAAACAATGTTTACATTTGTTTAAAAGAAGTACGATTCATGAACTTTTTTTATGAATTGAAAGGGAAATCGCTAGGCTTATTGGTATTGCAATTCATTGCATATATTTGGATTACCAATATGTGTGAGTTGGTAGAACCGATCATAACTTGTTAGGTATCTTGGTATAACTAATCACAATGCCTAACTTATGATTTGGTATGACTTGTGTAACCTATCCTAAGTAATCTCCTAAGATGATATGATCGATTTTTGTAATTGGTGTGACCGTTCGTAGTAATTGGTGCGACAGATCACAAAAGAGTTGTGTAATTGACCCTTGTAATTGGTGCAACCCTTGTAATTGGTGCAACCAGTCCTAGTAATTGGTGTAACCGATCCTAGTAAATGGTGTGACCGATCACAAGTAATACCACGAGTATATGGTAACTGGTCTTGGTAATTGATGTAATCGATCCTGGTAACTGATGTAACCGGTCTTGGTAAATTGTGTGACCGATCACAAGTAGACCATATTTAAGGTATAACCGATCCCATGATTGGTAGAACCGATTGAACCCATAATGGTGATTTGGTATTTGATCAATCACGTAGTTGACTTGGAATACAATTGAACCAATTCTAAAATTGTTTGGAAGTGTGGTATAATTGATTCCAAGATTGTAAATATGAAATAGGATTTACAAAGAAAAACATGTCAGTTAGAGCACTGCTCGGCCGAACTCGCAAGCATTGCTATCTCAAGCTTATTTTTCAAGTTTAGTGATCAAAATTATAAGCCTTTATTTCCTTAGGTTGCAACAAATATCCATAGATAAGAACCCGATTACAACATAATTTGCACTAACCTTTAAAAATAAAAGAGTCTACTTATAGTAATGTCTCAGACTCTTCACATAAACATTCAAGGCACCATCAAACCTCAATGAGGCCGTGAGGGATGAAATTAAACTCCAAAACAATGAACATGTCGAAATTGAAACTCAACAAAGAAATGATTTTTCAAGTATTAGAAGCATATGCATAAGGAAAAACATTTAGAATCTCAAAAGGAGGGTAAATGGCAGATGAATAAGCTCCATATCAATGTTAAATTCTTTATTCAACACCAAACAATGAACATGTGAGAACTTAACAACAAAGAAATGATTTTTCAAGTGTTAGCAAAGATATGAAAAATATTCACAATCTTAAAAGGAGTGTAAATGATAGATTAATAATCTCCATATCAATGTTAAGAAATTTACAACCAACTTAATATAAGTGTGATTGTATTCTTTACTCGCTTTTTGAAAACATTATCGTGATGTCGGGTAGGAACAACGGTAGGTGAATGTCTATGAAACAATGTGGAAGTGTGATTAGGACTACAGAAAAGGTACTCTATAATTTAAGAAAGAAAAAAATGACTAATGTTGATGGTGTAGGATGTCGTTGGGAACATCGTAGGTAAATGTCTATGAAACAATATTATGAATAATACTATGTGAATAGGTACTACCTTGCAATTAAAGAAGAATAAAAACCGACTAATGTGTCGTATGGTGTTAGCCATGATATAAAACGTGTTATGAGATACAAGACGGAGGTTGTGTAGGTAGGGAGTTCAATGTCAAGAGCGCCGCAGATATCATAGATAGCTTCATTTGAGCACAACAACAGTGTCGAGGAGAGATGAGAGGACACGACAACGAGAGGTGGAGACACGGGGTGATGGGTACACAATGAAACCAAGCTTTTGAATTCTTTCCATAATCAACCGAAAGACTTTCCAAAAGAAGTGACCCCAATGTAAATGTATCTCCACCAACGCATTGAAGACTAGGAAACCTTGAAGATTGCAGTTGTGAGCTTTTACGATGGATCAACAATATCTTTTTAAATCAAAACCAAAAGCTATTAATACCACACTAATAAGACATAATAGGATACTTAAGAAATACAAATAAGAGGTTTCAACGAGAAACATATACCTTCTTAGTTCTTCCAAATTCAACACCGCTTCTTCTATGTCCAAACCGATGAGAAAATAATCATATAACAACAACAAACCATTAAATGTTCATATTCTCAAACCCTAAAATATAAATTAAACCCAAAATTGAAAAAATTGAAAGAGAAAGAAGAAACCATTAAATCGTTTTAGATTCACAAATAAAAACCCTTTAAATCGAAGAGAAAGAAGAAATCAAAAAACTAAAATTGAAAACAACGAGATTCATGGATGAAACCATAAAATCGAGAAACTAAAATTGAAAAACTATATATAATCAAAATATTTAAAATCGAAAAAGATTTAGAGATGAACCCTAAAATGAACTAAAAAATTGAAACCTGAAATCAAATGCCCTAAAATCGAATAATGATAAACACTTAACACGAGAAACCAAAACTCTAAGATTAACACTTAAGATTGATTCGAATCTTCAAGGGGAGAAAATATCATGCGTGAGCAAAAAAGAAAAAAAAGAGCCGAGGAAAAAAATGGCTGAATGGTCGGAAAAATTCTAAGTATAGGTAGATAAGCAACAAGGGGCTAGACCAAACTTTGACTTGGGCGAAAAAACGCTCAAAGCAAAATTGCTAAATTAACAATGTACATATGCCGTTGCGAAAATATAGCAAATCAAAATTAGCAACGGAAATTTCGCAACGGCACTGTAGCGTTGTTGCTACTCCGGGGTTGCTATATCCTTAAAATGGTGTAGTGAATCGATGTAACTGCTGGTAAATCGATCACAAGTAGACCATATTTAAGGTTAACCGATTTTTCATAATGGTGAGTATTTGATCAATTTAGAATACAATTGAACCAATCTAAAATTGTTTGGAATTATAATTGATTCCAAGATTGTAAATATGAAATAGGATTTACAAAGAAAACCAGTCTACTTACTAAATTGTCTAATCGGGATAAATTGTGTAGTTGATCTTTACACTTCATGGAGTTCATCGATTGAAGAAAAAAAACTACTAAGGAGAGCTTGTGGAACTTCATCAACAAAAGGTATATGGAGACTGAAACTCATCTATTACTCATAAAGTATATTTCTACTCTATCTCCCTTCTTGAGACAAAAGTCATATTATTATATAGTATTCGATTATACACATTTGATATTTCGATCCGAGTTTAACTCGCTTATATATTTCTCGAAATATGTGTTGGTAAGCTTACGTCTAACCAAGTTCATCTTATTCTTGACGCAAGTTAAAAGATGATCATGTGAAAATATCCTAGTAAAGTCTTACATGATTTGTGTGAGACAATCATTTGATGTAAACCATGAATGTTTCGTATTGATTATTTCAATATCTTGAAAATCGCTTTGATGCTAAAAGTTTCAATGATTGAAATCGGGTTTAGAACAATTAGATTTAAACATAGTATGCGTACTTGTGTATATGTAATACATGTACGGCAACCAAGGTATGCATATGTGTATGGGAATAAGGTTAATGTCCGGAAATTTCTGATGGAATTTGGAAGTGTACTATGGTATGCGTACCCGTTCGCATACTGACGAACCCAAACCCAGTCCGGACACTAAGCTATATGTACCCGTTTGCATACCTAAGTGGATGATGTTCTAAAATTGGTATGTTGATTAACTAATACATTCGTATTTGTATAATAAGTAATGCAATCTTTTGCAAACCGTGGCTATAATGTTCATGAGTTGATTCAAGTGAATAAAAATCGATTTTGCTTCAATTGTGTCTTGTATACTTCTATGAGAATATAAACAATTGAACAACTTTATAAACTAGTTTCATTTGAGTCATTTTAACTAGTTGTAATCAAGATAAATATGGTTAATATGAAAGTTCTCATATAGATAACCTCGGTTAACCATTGTTGAACCAACCGTGTACACAGGTTTAGGTATGGTTAGCCTTATCTAAATTAAAGCACATTTCATTTATGTGTAACAAGCTAAGACCATCTAACGGTGGAGAGATTTTTATTTGGAGTAAACTTAGCTTGACTCTTAGATCATATTTTATCTAACGGTGAATATTGATTGCTTTGTTTCAAAGATATCAAATCCTGATTTGAATACTATATAAAAGAGAACTCTAGCAACTGGGACACCTAATCCCCACATCTCATGTGTGATACTAGTTGCGACTAGAGTCGATTTTCCTTTAACCTTAGGTTTTTCACGAAGCCTTGTAGGTTAACAACTTGAAGACTTCATTGGGATTGTGAAGCCAGACCCAACTATTTTCTCTGTAGTTGCGTGTTTTGATCTTGTTGTTTCCTATCATGATTGAGTATTATCTTTTCTAAGATTTGTGCGAGATTTAATCTCCGAAAGGCAAGATAAAAAGAAGTTACAAGCATCTTTATCTCATCGTTTGTGATTCCACAATATCTTGTTTCGCTACCATACGATTAATATTATTGTGAGGTGATTGATATTTCTAGGTTTTTCTTCGGGAATATAAGTCCGGTATATCAATTGGTTCCCGTTCTCCTTGATTTATCAAGAGACGGAACAAAAACTCTTGGGTATTTCTGTGGGAGACAGATTTATTCAATCTATAGACTTTTTTGTGTGAGACAAATTGGTTTATCAAGTCTTCGACTTTGGGTCGTAGCAACTCTTAGTTGTGGGTGAGATCATAAGGGAATAAAGTGTGCAATATCTTGCTGGTATCAAAGGCGTAAGGGGCACGACTGTACATTAAATAAATGTGAGATTGATTAGGGTTCAACTACATTCTAGTCCGAAGTTAACTTGTAGTAGTCTAGTGTCTGTAGCGGCTTAATACAGTGTGGTGTTCAAAATTGGACTAGGTCCCGGGGTTGTTCTGCATTTGCGGTTTCCCCGTTAACAAAATTTCTGGTGTCTGTGTTATTTCTATTTCACATTATATTTTATTATATAATAGAAATATCACTGGTTATGCATTAAGATCAATCAGTTCTCGAATACGGCCTTTGGGTTGATTGAGTTGATCGACACTTGGACATTGGTTGGTGATACCGTCCAAGTTATTTCTCTTATTCAATCAGGCTCGCAAATTCCTATTTGTTTGATTGCGGATTGAATTGAGAAATTGAGATATAAACTTTTTGATATACTTTTCTTAAGATTGAGTCTTACTATCTAATTGATTCTCTCGAAAGTATATTGGAGTTTGTCCATACAGATTGCTAAGTGAAATATTGAGTGTGGTTGTTAGACTCCCGCCTTTTCAATTGGTATCATAGCAGTGAAACACTCTAAGACCTTATAATTCTGTGTTTGTAGAAATATGATTATATGGACGAGTCTATCTCTAATAACGTACCAGTTAAAAAATTACATATGATTTTCAAAGTTTAGTTTCACCTGAGAAAACTATCACATCTAAGTCAATACCTAAACATATAGAAACTGTTGATAACTGGGAAATATGCCTAGAAGAACAGTTGGATGAACTTTTTGATGAAGATGATTCAGATATTGATAGAGATGTTAATGAGGAAGTCTCGGAGTATGTTAAGCTTCTGAATTCATTTGTAAAGAATAATATGACAACTTCTCATGTCACACCTCCCGCTGACTTAGTCCATCTGACTGAGTCGAATCAGTTTGACTCACTGAGTCACTAAACCTGAGTTAATGACCAGTTGACTCGGTTAACCTTGGACTTGATTGTTGACCCGACCTTTAGACATTGACCGTCAGTTGACCCCGTGGACTGTTAGTGACCGTTATTTGACTAGTTGGACCAGGCCTTGTGCTAATGGGATGAGTTTAGTGGACTTAAACTTAGAGCTAGATTTTCTATCAAACATGAATTGGACCCTTATGGTCCGAATTAGTCTTTGGTTCCTTTTACAAAGTTGTAGATATTCATAAGACTTAGATAATGGATTATAGACTCAATCCAATTCTATTAGTAAACCTAAGATATGTTAAAGATAAATAACTAGATGACCGCTGCCACGATGGAATGGCCACCCTAAAAAAACGGCGCAAAAATATGATTTTTCCTGATAGGGTGCGAAAATATTATTTTTCCTGACATGGCATGTAAGTATCATTTTTTGTGACACCGGGTGAAAGTATCACTTTTTATAAAACCAAAATATGGCTACATAATGTGTTATGCATCCTTTGTGGTGGTTTGCATAATGACTATGCATTCAATTTTCTAAAATTATGCCTAAAGCGAAAGTATCACTTTTCTTGAGGCGGAGGAAGTACCTCGTTTTATTAGTTGCAACGAAGAAAAATTTAATGCATAAACCAAAATATGGCTACATAAAGTGTTATGTATCCTTTGTGGTGGTTTGTATATACATTTGATTTTCGAAATTGTGCCTAAAATAATAAACACCTCCGAATTTTTCGTAAAAACACAAAATTTGATATTGTTGTTTGTGCTCATTGGATAGGTTTTTTTATTAGCTTTCAAACGAGATAAAATTTGTAAAATTCCAAGGCACGGATTTGTAGATATGTTATATTAAAGTTTGCATGTCAATTATACCCCTGAAAAAATAAGATACATAAGGAGTTATAATAATTGGAATAAAATGGAGGGATAATTTGGAAATTTCGGGGGTATGACACCAAATCCAATCTTTTTTGTCAAATTGGAAAAAAAAAGTCATGTCCCATGTGACACAAAGTCACCATATATAGAGTCCTCCCTCGCTTCGCTCGGTCGGCCTAATTAAAAGGTGTAGAATCATAAATGGACTTAGAACCATTAGTTAGTTTTGTATGATTCTTGTGTGAGCCATTTTGGCTAGATTCTTAGAGTTCTTGTGTGATTAACAGTTAGTCTGTATTAATGAAGATCAGTTCAAAGGATGAACCAGTGGACCATGGATCTCGAGGTAGGCGAGGCTTGTCTTCAAAAGAGGTGGGAATCGATAACGAACTCTCTTGGACTCATTATGGTTTTATAAATCTTTATATTGTGACTTTATATTGTGAAATTCATGCATATCTTTGTGTGGTATGAGATGTGTGTCGACACAATATCCAGTATTCTATGGCTAAGGAGATACACCGCAATATTGTATGGCCAAAAACTATTCTTCCTTTATATCTCATTCTATGGCTAGGGCGATACACCGCAATATTACCTAATCAGTGTGTAATTGGCATCAATATTACTCTTCCTTATGTGCGGCAACACACATCTCATACATGGATGTTTACTATTCTTTATAGATGCTTACTGTTATTTTAAATTGCTTTGAAGAAGTTTCTACATTATGTTTTACTGTATTTCTGTGTATTATCATCTTTTAATAAAACATACATTGTCTTCAAATCATATTAATGATTAATTGAAATTTAGTTGTTATTTTCCACTGGGCACCCGTTTTAGGGATGATGTGCTCACCCATTACCACTTTCAGTTTCAGAGACAGATCAGAGTTGCGCAACAGAAGTTTCGTGGCGCTGAGTCTTCTGCTATGTTTTTTTTTTATGTTGAATATTCTATTTTCAAACCAAAAGACTATTGTATGTGTATAATTTGAGAGGAGTTCTTGTTTATATATATTTCAGAGAGGGACTAGTTTTTGGGTTAAGTTTTTATAGCAGATCTCTTAATTGAATGTTTAAGTAAATGATATAGATTCGTAGTGCCTCTTTATTTAGTTAATCTCTAGGATTAGTCAGCGGCTAGCTTTGGGGGATCTACAATCCCCTTAGTAGTTATTTGTATTTAATCGATGAACGTTGTGAAGTCTAAATCTCAACTACATATTTATCCTAATCCGAGACATAGATATAAGTACGTAGACTAGAAATCAAGACTTACAATTTTGATAACTAAACTTGACAAACAAGCTTGAGATAGCAACTCTTGCGAGTTCGATCGAGCAGTATTTTGGAGCATAGCTCGGTTGAATCCACCAAGCGTTGGTATGTCAAGTTTGGTTGTCATATTTTAATGAATCAAAAATCATCTAAGAGTCGTTTGATTATGTACTAGAGTCTACTTTGTATAGGTTAGACTAAAAAGTCTAGGATTATGAGACATACAAGTATTACTCTAAGACCCGAAGAATGTGAAAAAGTAACGAGCTACAACGACGACATCATCCTTTTTCTTGAGGTTAGTAATGTTGACTTGAAATATTTCATTCCTATCGTATCTTTCAAGTCGCGATATATTAAAAAAATAAATGCGAAGTTGTGAATGAATATTTTGTTATATTAGTAAGACACATGGGATTAAGGAATTAGACTAGGAAGTATAACGTTTATATTTGAAACTTCGTAGTTAAGATATCGACATAATCTTTTGAATGCTATTGTGATTATGTATATAGACGAAGGTGAAGATTTCATCTTAGGAAACAATGTTTACATTTTTTTAAAAGAAGTACGATTCATGAATTTGTTTTACATTTGAAAGGGAAATTGCTAGGCTTATTGGTATTATCATTCATTTCATATCTTTGGATTACCAATCTGTGTAAGTTAGTAGAACATATCATAACTTCTTATGTATCTTGGTATGACTAATCACAATGCCTAACTTACGATTTGGTATGACTTGTATAACCGATCCTACGCAATCACCTAAGATGATATGATCAATTTTTGTAATTTGTGTGACCGATCATAAAAAAGTTGTGTAATCGACCATTGTAATTGGTGTAACCGGTCCTAGTAATTGGTGTAACCGATCCTAGTGACTTGTGTGACCTATCACAAGTAATACCACGAGTATATGGTAATCGGTCTTGGTAATTGATTTAACTGATCCTGGTAACTGATGTAACCAGTCCTGGTAACTTGTGTGACCGATCACAAGTAGACCACATTTAAGGTATAACCAATCCCATGATTGGTAGAACCGATTGAACCCATATTGGTGATTTGGTATTTGATCAATCACATAGTTGAGTTGGAATACAATTGAACCAATTCTAAACTTGTTTGGAAGTGTGGTATAATTGATTACAAGATTGTAAATATGAAATAGGATTTACAAAGAAAAACATGTCTGTTAGACCACTTCTCGGCCGAACTCGCAAGCGTTGCTATCTCAAGCTTATTTGTCAAGTTTAGTGATCAAAACTATAAGTCTTGATTTCTAGTCTACTTATAGTAATGTCTTGGACTAGGATAGATTGTGTAGTTGAGCTTTAGACTTTACGGCGTTCATTGATTGAAGACAAAGAACTACTAAGGGGATCTTGTGGAACTTCATCAACAAAAGGTATGTGGAGACTAAAACTCATCTATTACTCAGAAAGTCTATTTCTACTCTATCTCCCTTCTTGAGACAAAAGTCGTATTACTATATAGTATTTGATTATACATATTTGATATTTCGAACCGAGTTTAACTCGCTTATATATTTCTCGAAATATATGTTGGTAAGATTTCGTTTAACCGAGTTCATCTTATTATGGACGCAAGTTAAAAGATGATCATGTGCAAATTTCCTAGTAACATCGTACATGATTTGTGTGAGACAATCATTTGATGTAAACCGGTAATGTTTCGTATTGATTATTTCAATATCTTGAAAATCACTTTGATGCTAATAGTTCGTGAAAACAACTATTGTCATCCACTAAAAAAGTTTCAATGATTGAAATAGGGTTTATAACAATTGGATTTAAACATAGTATGCGTACTTGAATTTATGTAATCCATTTCCGGGAACCAAGGTATGCATACTCGTATGCGTACTAGATGGTTTGAGAAAGTTTGGGGTACCTAGTACACATACCGGTACGCATATGGGAATAAGATTAAAGTCTAGAAATTTCTGTTGGAATTTGGAAGTGTACTAAGGTATGCGTACCCGTTCGCATACTGGCGAACCCAAACCCAGTCCGGCCACTAAGGTATGCGTACCCGTTTGCATGTTCTAAAATTGGTATGTTGATAAACTAATACATTTGTATAATAAGGAATGCAATATTTTGCAAAACCGTGGCTATAATGTTCATGAGTTGATTCAAGTGAATAAAAATCTATTTTGCTTCAATTGTGTCTTGTATACTTCTATGAGAATATAAACAATTGAACAACTTTATAAACTAGTTTCATTTGAGTCATTTTAAAAAGTTAAAAATTCAAGTTAAAAATTCAACTGAAGTATTCTCTTCCAGGTAGTTCAGGTAGTTGATTATTGTAGGGGTAGAAAGGTACTAAAGTCTACATGTAACTAGTTTAACTCCGTCTATGGAATTGACTCGGTCATTAGTTTCTTTTCTTACCCAGGAATACAAAATGCATGTGTAATCAGTAGTTACACATGCATATTTCATATGTAAACATTAGTTACACATGCATATTAGCATGTGTGACTAGCCGTTACACATCTAATATGCATGTGTAACTTGCAGTGATACATACAATCTGTATAATACTTCATATATATATTTCCTCTAATCAACTTCTCTATAGCTAGTTTTATATTGAGAGAGCCTCCCACTACATATTCTGTATCCCAGCCAGTGAAAAAAAGAATATTATCATTCAGGTGACAAAACAAGAATGCAAGGTTCTGTTATTTCTGCCAGTTTGATTAACATACCAGTCTTGTCCTTTCCACTCGACCCATCAGGATCTTCTTTTAGCAATCCGACAGATCATATCAAGAGCTTTATGAATAAGTTTCTTCTTAATTGTCAACTGAGTACAAATCTCAGCACCAGCCAGCTTCATTTCCTCTATTCCATTACCACTGTCTTAACTGCAGTTGTACCAGTTTCTGTAATGTTAACTCCTAACATACATCTATCTGAGCATCATTAACTCAAACCATCCTGATTCTTCAACCAATGCATACCTGAGCTATTCCTATTCATCCCAAAGCTATATCATAGCAATAACAACACCATTTCATTACAAACCAACGCCAAATATGCGCATCTGTACCACTTGCACACTCCTACAACTCTCTATGAACTTTCATACTCTGAAATCAACACCTCCATAACTTATAATTAGCAAATTCATGCAACTTATTATTCCTATCTAAAAATACACACATCAATCTAAATCAAATCATCTTAAATTAACAACTAATTAGCATCTGTCCATAATTAGAACCAGTTAAGTTCTTGAAAATTCAGGCATACATGAAAACTAGTAAACCGATTTACGCATCATTTCATCTTCACTGAACTATCACACATCTAATTGGCATGTGTAACTAGAAGTTACATATTCAATTTGCATGTGTAAGTAGAAATTACAAACCCAATTGACATGTGTAATTATTAACTACACATCCATATACCTAGCATACTCGTAAAATCTGAAGGCATCCACTTCGCAGTTGCACAATATTTTGAAAAAATCCGTTTTATGTTAATTTTCACAATTAAATCAGCTAAAATCTAGTAACAAACATGATAAGTTAGGTATTTTTTAAACCAACTAATAACTAATTTTTGACGCCTGCATATGATGTTCAAGTTGAGCGATAGACATATAGTTGTATCAAACCTGCCTGCACCTTTGCACTCTTTCATTCGGTAATTCTGCTCCAGAGGTAATAACTTTGGCTCGGATAGTGCTATTTAAAAGAGTGCCAAATATTCTGAAAAAAAAACATAATATTTATTGAAGTAAGCTCTTTCGTTCAATTCTCATTTTGAAAAACACCATCACTGACTTCAAATCCTCCTCTAAACCCACTCCAACACCACCATCTCTACCTCCACCTCATCCGCCTCCAGAACCTTCACCTCCACTACCAACACAGATTCATTAGTCAAACTCAACATGTGTAATACAAAAACCAAAATACGCAAAATAAAAACACCAACAAGTCATCAGTTGACTCCATTAGCTAATATTGACAACACAAAACTAAAATTCTCCACTCATTCTACGGTAAAGTAAAATTTATTCGTAGAATTGCAACTATTAGCCATTACTTAAGTACTTGAATCGATTCAAATATTGCTTCATAATATAGTTAAGTGCTTCAACAACAACAAAACCTAAATTTAAAACATGTTGATTCAACAAAAAAATGAGAGAAATCTTACTAATTTTCAGATATTTTCTCATACGACGATTTCATTTTTGCCGCTGTTGAAGATCTTGTTAATTCCATTGTTGAATCTGTATAAAAAGTAAGTAATTAGGGTTAAAACGACATTGAAGATCTTCGATTAATTGATTAAAAAAATCAGGTTCTTCTTCTTCTCATATCTGAACAAAATCAATCAAAATAAAAATCAAAAACCTAATCGAACTAATCAAACTAAGAAAAGTAAGAATGATGAACCTATTCAAAAACCTAATCGGAAACGATTTCTGCTGCTTCGAATCAACTGAAACTTAGATTCGATTCAAAATCTTCAAAAAAATAAAGTTGATCCAACGAAAACCTAACCTGATGCAGCTTAAAAACCAAGTAAAACCTAGATTCAAATGAAATCGATTGAATGACTGATTCATATTTGAAGATTAACTGATGATTAGCTGCAAAAAATACTGGATCGATTCGTCTTCTTCACAGATCTGAAACGCTGGCCGGAGTCGAGAGAGAATGAGTTGGAGAAGAGAGAGAAAGAGAATAAAGAAACGAAATATCTTCTAATATATTCTTCTTATATATATACTAAAAGGTAGTGTTGTCATTATTAAAATTCATAATAATTAATTATGAACCAGATCTGAAGAAAATTTGATATTTGGGGCCTAGTAATATCATTTTCTGAAAGTATGGAGTTGACAATGTATGATCCATTTAGTAGGTCTTCTATATATTGAACGCATATGGTAGGGGGTTCTAGTATTTTTCACTATGTGCCTATCTGACGCCTGTGTGACGATATGTGATCATTAGAACCTTCTCCACGGTGTAACCATGCAGTAAACAACATGGAGAAAACGATTTTGTCATGATGTATTTTTATCCAAATGTCCTCCATACCTCATACTTATTAACATTTCTATAAATATAATTTAACACTCACCACCAACCACTTTCTTTAAATGCAATATCAGACCAAGTAAATTTCACAAATCCTAATGATAAATCCTAAGACAAGCATTGTAGCATAATGATGCATCATTGGATAAGTAACAGGGAAACATGATGCATTAACATGATGATGAATTTTCGGGTAAACAACATAAAAACATGATGCATCAACATTAGAAAATAATGCATTTTTATGATGATGTATTTGCATCCAACATATCCCCTCCTTATATAAGTCCTACTAGCATTTTCACAAACATAAATCATGGAGCAGTTTGATATAGAGCATCATGACGCATTCACATCCTTACTCCTCATGCAATCGACATACCAAAAATGTAGGAAAAATGACGAACTTTTACTATTATACATTTTCAGTCAACCCCCTCGTCATATAAATCTCACTCATGTTTTTATAACTGAAATTTAGAAGGAGTTTTACACTGATCGCTACATCCCACTTTCTTTAGCAGGGGTAGTTAAATGAGATTTCTATAGATTTTCATAGATTTTTTTATTTGAGTGACTCCCAAAAATTCTCAGAAAATCTAGAGATTTTTAGTTAATGATTTTATGAGAGTATATAAGAGAGTCTTTAGGACTTATAGAGATGGAAAAATCCGATTTGTAGAGAGTCTCAGAGATTTGTTGGGACAAAAAAACATAACAAAATATCTAATTAATAGTTCAAAACTTCTATCTAGTACTTTATTATGTACGTTATAAAAGTACCATGAACACCAAGTACAACGTGTGTTTTATTGTCAAAATAAGTATGACTGTTGCTTTATGCCTAAGTTTTCATTCTCTTTATTCCATTCATAGTATGCTTTATTTTCTATGATATCTCCCCACAAGTTTAATGCACAAATAGTATGTTCTTGGTTATCGGCTCAAACAAAAAAAAAGATAAAAAATTAATTTGGTTTACTTACAAAAAAAAATATTTTCAAAATTTCAAAGTATCCCAAAATATCACCTTTTGGGGAGAGATTTCTACCATGCCCATTTTCATAAAAAGTCTCTACAAATCTCGGAGAACAACAAACCAATGATTTTCAAATCTTCTTTGAACAACAGGAATGACTCTTATAAAATCATAATCACATAACACGGAGTTCCAGAGAATTTAAATAAATGACTTAAAAAAAGTCTATAACCAATAACAAGAGACATTATGAAACTATCCAAGAAAATTAATGGACTAACAATATATTTTCAAACTCTCTGGAAGTTATTTGAAATCTCACTTGACTACCTCCCTGTAAATGCAAGACTAGAAAATGTAAGCATTACAAAGTCTAAATGATCTATCCTTAAGTATGCAACATAGTATTATGATGCTCGTGATGCATTCTGGCAATACACCATATCCGAGTTTTGCAATGTTTGGTTTTCAAGTGTGCAACGGATATATAGGTTCTAAATATTTATTCATTGCTCACGATGAACATATGTTGCACAAAATCCTGATTATCGAAAAGAAAAAAGGAAAACAAGAGACATGTTGGAATATTACAAGATACGCAGAAGACTTAGTCTACTAGTATTGTATTCTAGATGGATAGGCCTAGTCAGATATCTATAATTTGTTGCTTATCTTCAGGTTTACAGTTTACTGTTTATCTACCTTCCTATATAAATAGGAAGCATTGTAAGTGTAAAACTATCCCAGATGATCTAATTCTGGAGATTAGGGCTGCCCATGGTTCGGTTTGGTTTGGTTTTCAGCAAAACCCAGGGACCAAACCAATATCTCTTATAAGAAACCAAAAACCAAACCAGGCCATGCTCGGTTTAAAATATTAGAAACCAGAACCGTCCCACCGTTTTTTTTTTCTGGGTTTTTTGGTTTTTTTTAATAGACTTTCATTTTTGACTCATAAATCAAAATTGTATATCAAATCATCAAAATTAGATATATGTTGAACTATAATTTCTTTATTTATGGGTATACTCATTAAATTCATATATATTATATGTAGGTGTAAATTATCCACAGATCCAGGTGGCAACATCTCAAGCCTTGGCGCACCTAAAAACGAAGGGACGCGAAGCATAGAGTGAAGACCAGCAGGAGCGAGATTTAAAGTTCCATGTGGATCGGGCGTGCAACTTTCGGACAAGACTTGACCCAGACCTCTGACAAAGCTGACTAGACGGGACAGGGTGGGTCAAACGATGTGCAACGGTCAAAAGGATAAGAAAGTACGTGATGCATCGGCCCATCGCTAAGGCAACAGATTGGACATGCGACATCGTGTTAAGAGAACACCCGAAGAGGTTGGCTCAGACAAGAGACGGGAGAGGAATCAAGATACGTCGGCCATAAGAGATGACATGAGTCGGCCCGAGTACAGAACTGCAAAATGGATGTAACATGACCAACACCCTAACTTGGTTGTATGAAACTTCTCTTATAAATAGAGTGACTTGAATTCAAGAAAGGTAGGTTGTAATTTGGAGAGAGAGACACTCGAGTTTTCACCAAGGAGAAGAAAGTGAGAAGTAAGTTCATCTTTGTAAAGAAATCCGACTAAGAGCAACACCTTTGTAACACTTTGAAGTAATAAGATTTACCCTTTCACCCCCGTGGACGTAGGTAATCATACCGAACCACATATATCTTGTGTTCATTGTTAAGTGTTTACTTTCATTCGACTTAAGTAGAAGCTTTCTATCCTTTGGATGTAGTTGGTAGTAAAAATACATCTACATTATGGCGCCGACTAAGGGGAATCACGACTAAGATCTCCGGATACCTTGCCGTGGAGACCTTCAGAGACGATCAAAAGCTCCCAAATACACGTTAATGTGTTGTGGTTGAAGCTACGATGAAATCTGTTGGCCGAAATAATGTTTGCTTTGAGTCATTTGCTGTGCAGGTAAAGCTGGAACAGTTGTAGTATCTTCGAAAGTAACAGTTCTCGTATTTTCTTCGCCCATCAACAGTTCGATCAACAAAGAATCTTCATAAGCTCACCAGCGACTAACAGTTCGGGTTAGAAGCTAGATGAAGAATCTGTTGAAAGGACGAATGTTTGTTTCCGATAGTTGAGTGATCTGTGATGTCAAGCAAGTCGTTCTCTAGCTACGGAATGGAGTTTAGCATTTAGATTTACCAAGAGTACACGATTTAGATATCTCCTAGTGTGTTAAGATGCTAACCGATTAAAGATTTTTCCGGCGGTGTAACATAGGTTGTCGGAAAGGTCATGATTAGGTATCGAGAAAGTGGATACATTACAAACTTAGTTTGAGTCTTGGGGTTGCGTTCCGTACCATTTAAGCATCATGTGCATAAGTTCAATGATTTGGAGCATGTAAAACAAAGGACAAACCAACTTAAATGCATGGGTCGGGTACTGAAAGGGACGTCGTACGGAGAGATACAGACGAATGATAAAAGACTGACACAGATTCAACGTAGGATCAGAACATGATAGATAGGTGGACCCACCTGAGTAATAGGGAGAAATTTTTTCACCAAGGGCAAGCGTAGTAGTAACTGTGGAGTCAATCGAACTTTTAGGTCTTTTGTTTGAACTTGTGTTCTACAAATCAGGTCAAAGTAAGGTGTTCTTTGTATTTGCTGACGTAGGTTGGGGCGATACTCGGCTGACTACGCGAAGTACCCAATGGCTAGCACTTCAAGAACGAGAAGGATGTTGAGGAATCGTACAGTAACTAGAAGCAGCATGCAGGGAGGGGTAACTGGGCCGAGGCAAGAATATAGTCGACAACCACCGCCCGAGGAATCTCTTACAGCTGCGCGAGGAATGCCAACTGTCGATGAGGAGGTCGATCTGGGGCGAGATGATAACACCCTACCCTTGGACCAAGTTATTTTAGATCAGATAAGAGTTGAACAAGTTGATGGGCTCACAGCTTCAGACACCGATGACGATGAGGTAGCGCTTGCAGCACAAGCCCAGAGACAAAGAGAGAGGCAACAAGTAGAGTACCAGGAAGCCCTAGCGAAAGAGCAAGAGCGTCTCAGGCAGATTCATCTGGGACGAGGAACATCTAGCAATATCGGCCCAACACTTGTTCACACGGTTGGCCACATAACCGGTCCGATAATACCCCACCACCCCCTTCTGTACAACCTCGGCCACACAACCCAAATGGGAATTCTAGTCATGAAAGCACGGACCCGACATTATTAGCCATTTTGGAGAGTCAAAGGAGACAAGAAGCAGAACTAAGAGAGCTCCAGCAACGGAACCTCGCTTTGGAATATGAGAACTATCAGTTGAGAAATCAGCGAACCAGATCAAGAGGCTCGTCCATAGGCCTGTCAATGGAAGAATATCCGTCGGATATTTAGAATTCTGATATCCGACAGGTTAAGAAATATCGGATATTCGATATCCGATAATATCCTATAGGATATCAAAATCAGATATCGATTCTGATATGTTAAGCTATCGGATATCGGATATTTATCCGATAATATCCGACTCTGACAAGAAAAACAACTATTGTGTGTAAAACATATGCAGAGAAGAAAATGTGATATTTAAGTTATATTTCTGATACAGACCAATCCAAATTGTCTTCAAAAACAGTCTTAAAGCATTAATCTTAAGTAGTTATGTCTCTAAGTAAGTCTCTTACATACACATACATGAAAAGAAACACAAGCAAATGTTATAGAAAGTAAGATAACTAGATATATGTCAGACTGTCACTCTCCTCTCCAGCCTCTGATTCTCTTGACTTCATTCGTTGTTGATTTCCAAATTTTCCATATCTGCATTCAGACAAACACACATAGATTATATCCAAATTGAAGTGCTAAGAATAACAGATTACATATGAATCTATGCACTGAGTTTAGGCAAAAAAAATATTAAGAAAAAAAAAATGTTACCTTCACAAATGAAATCTGGCAACCAATCACTTAAGCATAACAATGCTTCAACAAGCTCTGGATCTAGTGAAGCTCTGTGTGTTGTAAGCACTCTACCACCTGCACTGAACATTGATTCGGATGCCACACTGGTGACTGGGATAGCCAAGACATCTCTTGCCATCTTTGCAAGAGTTGGGTACTTAGGTGCATTTAGCTTCCACCAGCTCAAGATTTCAAACAAATACTCATCTTTTGGTGAGCCTTTGCTAAGCATTGGTTCTTATAAATACTTGTCCAACTCAGATTTATGCACCTCAAATTCAATGTTCTCCATCATAAACTCAGCATATTCAGAATCACGTGCATCATCTGGATTGTCTGAATCCATCACACTTGAGCTAGAGACAGAGCTGTGGGCGCCAAAATAGCGTTCATCTGCATTTGAGTTTTGTGAGTCATACTCATAAAAAAGAGCTGTCAATTTAGTTTTGAATTTGTTATACTCAATTGCATATCCAGTTCCATACATCTTCTTGTAACGAAACTCTACCCATATTGCCTTGTATCTAGGATCTAACACAACTCCGATGCCCATAACCAAATTACTTTCAAGCCAATACACATCGAACTTCTCCCTCATCTTCAACCCCATTTCTCTGATATACTCATACTCACTTTCTTCCCATTGTTTGATGCACTTGTTAACTTCATAGACCCCATTGTAGTACAAATTTGCTTCTAACAAATTTGTTGGATACTTTATCCCTGCAAACCTGGTTGAAACATCATTAAACACTTCTAAACACTTGCAAATAACTACCCCTTGTTTCCACTCATCTTCACTTGGTATACAACTGAATTCAGGATCAAGGACAACAAATCTTTCAAACCCTTTTTTCAACTCAATAGCATTTTTAAGCATAAGAAAAACCGAGTTCCAACGAGTGTCCACGTCAAGACTAACTGCCTTTCCAGACAACCTACATTGTGACAATGCCGTTTCAAACCTCTCTTTCCTAGCTTTTGAAGCTTTAACATACTTAACACAATCTCTAATTGATTGCACAAACTTTGCAGCAACTTTCATACCATCTAGGACAACCAAATGAAGAATGTGGTTGGCACACCTCATGTGAAACAATTCCCCATCAAGAACTAGACAATCCTTATTATTTAGCCACTTAATCAAATTCCTCATCATCACACCATTATCAGCAGCATTATCAGCAGTTAAAGAAAGGAATTTCCTATCTATGTTCCATTCAATAGTGCAAGTTTTGATACATTCTGTGAGAACATCTCCTGTGTGTGGTGCTGGCACTAAAATATAAGTTAATGTTTTCTTAACCAAATTCCATTCATCATCTATGTAGTGGCATGTTACACAACAATACCCATCTTTAGTATGCTTCGCAGTCCACATATCAGTTGTAAGACTACATCTAGAGGTCAGATTATCCAATTCTACTTGCAATTCAAGTTTCTGTTCATGAAAAAACTTCATCACATCACTTCTGGTTGTGTTTCTACTCATGATCCTAACAGCAGGGTTCAAAGACTTGAAAAACATTCTAAAGTAAAAATGTTGAGCCATGTTGAGAGGGTAATCATGCTTAGCAATCATTTTAACCATGTATTCCCTAGAAACTGCAGGATCATACTGCCAATTAGCTAATTTTAAAGCTTTGTTACCTGTTGTTTTTAGTGAAGTAGAAATTTGTTGTTGTCCATCCTTGTTTTGTGGTCTCTTTTGGAAAATCTTTAGATGATTACGCAGCCTTGTAGTACCACTGACACTATCAGCATCAATTACCTTCTTGCAATGATGGCATGTACCTAGTACAACATCTTCCCTCACGTGTGTTTTCTTGTTGTGTATTACTTTAAAATCCCTTTCAAATTCATCCCACACTGGTGACCTTATTGCTCTAAGCTTTTTCTTCAAAGAAGTTATCAGTGGATCCTCACCATCTTCTTCATCTTCATCATCTATATGAGAGTCTCGCATGTTATCATCATCTAGGTTCACTTCTGGTTCTGGTAATCTCCTAATGTCACTAGTACCCGGTGTTGAGCCAATTGCTGAAGCTTGAACACTTTGTGATTGTGAAATGACAGCATTTGATTGAGATTGAGGCAAAGGGGTCGACTTTGAGGTTGCAACCGTCTTTCCCTTGGCTGTTTTTCTTATCATTGTCGCAATCACCTATATAAAAATGAAACAGAGTAAGTTACCAAAAAAATGAAAAAACCACATGCCAAAAACATAGTAAGAAAAAGGGTAACCGACCAAGAGTGCAATCTTGAATCTGCAATATCCCAATCTACACTGGAAAGAGCTAACACGACATACATACGTAACACAAGAAATTACTATTGGTGCAGTGGTATCTACTAGTTGCATAGAGTATACATTACTTATGTAATAAGATTCCAAGTGACACCCCCACTTTACCACCATTATCCCCAAGATACGCAAATGGTTACTCAAATGATCGAAGAGTACATCGTAGAACAGGTATTATGGTCACATAATATAGCAGGTATCACACTCCAACCGTAGAACAGGTATTATGGTCATATTCAGGATTATGCTGTTACACTTCATAACTGAAATTCAACTAAATATAGTAAACAAAGATGTAATTTAAGATGCATTAACAGAGAATCAGAAACATAATTCCAAGAGAATGATTATGATACATGATAGAGTAGAAACCTTCTTCAATCTTCAGAGCCTTTTTCTTGACTTTGTTTTCATGTAAATCCAATGTCAAAATTAACTTCTGTTTAACACCAAAAAAATAGAAATCAGATTCTTCACATAAATAAAGTAAAACAGAAAATGCAAGTGTAAACCCATCACAAAAATAGATCAATCCAATCAAACCCTAAACTAAAAACTATGAATATTGACTTATTGTTCAATCTCATTGCCTAATATTCTTATTTAAATTAAACCCATCTCAAATCTTTCTCTAGTTTCATCCATACATATCAAACCTTAATTTTTGATTGCAAGACAGAAACCCTATTTTCATGTCAATCGATGAATCGAACACAAAAATCGAACATAGAAAATAGAAGAGAAATTGTACCTAATTGAGCGTGTGAATGATTGATAAACAACCGAGTGATTGATTGATCGAGAGAGGCAGAGACAGAGTGGAGACTCGACGAGAGTGACGAGAGGCAACTGAACTGAGATCTGAGAAAGAGAAGAAAAAATAAAAAAATAAATGACTTCTCGAGTCCTCCACGGTCGACAGAATCTAGTGGTAGTGGAGTGAAATATCTAGGGTATGAGAAATTAAAAGTACGTCCTTAATCCTTAGCATATCGGATATCTAAACAAACGGATATTGGCTAATCCGATTCCGACATGGTAAGAAAGAAATATCCGATAATATATTATATCCGATATCCGACAAAACGGATAAAATCCTATAGGATCTCGAATAATCGGAAACGGATTCCGGATATCGGACAAATATTGACAGGCCTACTCGTCCAGTCGAGGAACATCGATCTACCATGACCGATCAGGTCACACACCACCTATGGCGGGGCCGAGCAACGCTAATCAGTCCGGCCGATCAGGACAGCCACCATCGCCTCCGGTACCCCCCACGCAAAGATATGGGCCACCCGAGGACTCGTCCACTGATGAGGATAGGCGAGGTAGAGACGGGCGATAGGAACGAGCAACAGAGGCCAAATTCAAGGAATTGGAGGCAAAAATAAAAGAGCTCACGGGCGGAGGCGAAGAGAACAAATTGGCAGAAATCATGAGCGAAGCCGAGAAGACGCCCTTCTCTCAAGAACTCGAACATATGCCGTTCCCACCAAAGTGTACATTACCTACATTTCCTTCTAGGTTCGACGGAACAGGAGATGCGATCGAGCATCTGAAGATGTACACCATGTCGCTAATCTAATGGAAGAACAACCCGATAGTCATGTGTAAATTCTTTCCAGCCAGCCTTGAGGGAGAGGCACGAGACTGGTTCTATTCGCTTCCACTTGGGTCGATTAATGGGTATGAGATGTTAGTCTAAGCCTTCCTTGAGACCTACATGCACAACAGTGGACCTCGGCCTAGATTAAACAAGTTGTTTACCCTCGCCCGAAGATTCAGGGAGCCCTTAAGAACCCTGACCAATAGGTGGAGGAAGCTATGTACTGACATTGGGAAGGTGCCGGTAGATCAGGACATCTTTGGGTTTGAAAACGCGTTAGGGAGATCGGACCCCATCTGGATAGCCATGTTCTCCGAGAAGTCGAAAACCTTAAAGGAAATGATAAAAATGCAAGAGCATTACATCGCTTTGGAAGAAATTCAGGCCGAGTCAAGAGATAGAGGGATACAAGAAGCTAGTGCTGAAGCGGGTATTGAAGCTAAAGTGGTCACAGACGACCCTATTAGGAGACCATAAAAGAGATCGGATCCACCCCCGAGAAGCAGTGAAAAGAGAGAGTGGATCGCTAAAGGGAAAAAGCCGAGGCAGGAAGCCCGATCGTATACCCCCCTAAATGCTCCCATGGAGGAGGTATTGAAGGAAGTCGAGAAGAGAAACGATATCAAATACCCAGCGTCGAGGGGAGTTCAGTTCCAAGAGACCAGGGAGCACCCCGAGTACTGTCACTACCATCAGTATAGGGGTCATTCCACCAACAACTGCCGAGAAGTAAAAGATATCGTTCAATATCTCATCCGAGATGGGTATTTGAGGCAATTTGTTCGGCACCCACCACAGTCGATAGCAACACCTGATGCACTAGTTCATCAAGTTCACATCGATAGAACAACTCAGTTCGTGAGTACCATTTCACACTCGGCTATTCAAGACTACACACTCGGCCCAGTAATTACTTCTAGAATCCATAAAAGGGATCAGGATGGAAAGGAAATATTTAGCGTAGCTAAGGCCCTACCTATGGAAACTTGGATGGTGCAACCCATTTCGTTCTCGTCCAAGGATGTCCCAGCAAATGGACAAGCGCACAGTGACCCATTGGTCATCATCTTACTGATCGAAAATTGGGGAGTAAGAAGGATTCTTGTGGATAGCGGAAGCTCAGTCGAGGTGTTATTCTACGACACGTTCAGAAGAATGAAACTATCAGATGACATACTCGTCCTCTCAACCTATCGCATCTACGGTTTCAATGGAACAGTAACTATCCCCAGAGGCGAGATAACCCTGAGGGTCTCGGACGATGGAGGCTTCCTCGATACACTGACTACCTTTTGTGTGGTCGACGTCGCCTCACCTTATGAAGAGATTATCGGGCGGCCATGGATCGCTGGAATTAAAGGGGTAGCATCGGCATACCACCAGAGATTAAGGTTCCCGACCTGCAAGGGAATAGCTGAAGTTCTGGGCAACTCCCAAGCAGCACGACAATGCATGCAAGTAGATGCAAAAATTAATGAGGATCGGCGAGCTCGGCAAAGGCGAGAGAAGAGTAAAGACAAGGAAGTAAAAGATGCAAAGGAATTGGAAGAGGTGATTTCACAAGTGGTCATGGAGTATGAGACCCAAGAGAGGGACCCTTTATAGAAATTAAAGGTAGCGGCTATCTTCCGGGAGAACAAATCAAGTTTTTCATCGGTCGAACCGACACGGGAAGTAAACTTGGGTACGGTAGAGGCGCCAAAGGTAGTAAGGATCGGGACGTTGTTATCCGAAGAACAAGCAAGTCATCTCACGACGGTATTAAGGGAAAACTTAGACGCATTTGCCTGGGAGGTGCGCGATTTGGAGGGAATTGATCCGAAGGTCTGCTGTCACCACTTAAAAATTGATCCAAAGTTCAAACCAGTTAGACAAAAAATGAGGCGCATCGCACAAGAATTACATTCAACAGTCGAGGCTGAGCTAAAGAAGCTACATGAATCCAGAATAATCAGGAAATCTCATTACCCACAGTGGATATCTATCATGGTCGTGGTGCCAAAAAAGAAAGGAGGGGTCAGAATATGTATCGATTTCAGTGACTTGAACAAGGCCTGCCCGAAGGACAAATTTCCCCTCCCCAGCATAGACCAGCTAGTAGAGTCGATAGTCGGATACGAGGCGATGACCTTAATGGATGGATACATGGGCTACAACCAAATACCATTGGCGCACGAGGACCAGGAGCATACTTCTTTCTTCACACCGAGGGGATTGTATTGTTATACCAAAATGCCATTCGGATTTAAAAATGCGGGGGAAACATACCAGAGATTGGTAGGGGACATGTTTGAAGATAAGATTCATGACACCATAGAAGTCTACGTGGACGACATGTTAGTCAAGATTCGTCGCGCCAAGAACCATGTCCGAGACCTTCAGGAGATTTTTCAGACAATGAGAAAACACAAGATGAAGATTAACCCCGCCAAGTGCGACTTTTGGGTCACATCAGGGAAATTCTTGGGGTATATCATCACCCCTAGAGGAATAGAAGCGGATCCCGAGAAGGTCCGGGCAGTCCTTGAAATGCCGTCTCCCACGACGGTAAACGACGTGTAGAAACTAAATGGTTGCATAGCAGCATTGGGGCGATTTGTATCATGGTCATCGGAAAAATGCAAGGCCTTTTACGACATCTTGAAGAAAGGAGAAAATTTCCAATTGACGGACTCTAGCGAAGAGGCCTTTCAAAATATCAAGTTACACCTAGCTAGCCTCCCGGTTCTTCAGAGGCCCGAGCCATCATAAATTCTCACCCTATACTTAGGGGCGACACCTTATTCCATTAGTGATGTGCTAGTAAAATCAGAGGGGAATGTGGAGAAGCCAGTGTATTTCACTAGTAAAACATTAAGCCCGGCCGAGAGAAACTATACAATAATGGAGCAGATGGTACTCGCGCTAGCTTTTGCTGCTTCTAAGCTCCGAACATATTTTCAAGCTCATCGAATACGGGTGCTCACCAAATCGCCTATTGAAGCAGTGTTGGATAGTGCTGGACGATCAGGAATAATCTCCAAGTGGGGAACCATAATCAAACAATACGACATTGTATACGAGACGAGGACCGCGATAAAAGGACAAGTAGTGGCCGATTTCTTGGCAGACTTCCCCCTTAGTGATGAGGATGTGTTAGAAGGGGTACCGGGAATGATGGAGGAGCAAGAGGAACTAGAATACATATTAGCCACCAATAGCCCTACCCGATGGGAGGTCTTCATCGATGGGGCGTCAAACAAAGATTGATCGGGCCTCGGGCTAGTATTTACCACACCAAAGGGGAGGAAGATTGTGCATTCGTTCAGACTAGAATTCAAGGCAACAAACAACGTCACCGAGTATGAAGAGGTGATCCATGCCTTACGAATAATTGTGGAGATGGGGCTGCAAGAGTTCCGCTTGACTAGCGACTCACAACTAGTAATTCGGCAAATTACGGGCCAATACGCTACCCATGATCCTGTGCTGCAAAAATATTGGGAGCTCGCTCAATTTTACATCAAGCAAATACCCAACATTAGATTCCGCCACATCTGCCGAAAAGATAACAGGCACTCGGACGCTCTGTCATACATCGCCTCACAACTAGTAGACCCGAGCATCGAAGGCATACGTGTCATGAGGCTTCTTATCCCGTCTATCCCAGAAACACCAGAAGTACGGGTCGAGGTGGCCATTAACACAGCCGAAAGATACAAAGAAGGCGAATGGAGAAAGCCAATACATCAATACTTAGAGACGGGTGAGCTACCTAAGGGACGGCCCGAGATAAACAAAATCAAAAGCAAGTCGGGCGCCTACGAGCTGCGGGAAGGGATTTTATATAGAAAATCTTACCTAGGACCACTCCTACGATGCTTGAGTAAAGAAGAGGGCCACATAATCCTTCACGAACTACACTATGGAGCGGCCGGAAACCATAGCTCGGGCAAAAGCTTGTCGGCCAAGGCGAAAACAATGGGCTACTTTTGGATATACATGAACGAAGATGCGAAGAAAATAGCGAAAGCTTGTGAAGAATGTCAGCGTTTCGGAAAGAAAATCCATTCTCCCGGAGTACCTTTAAACTCAGTTATAAGCCCGTGGACCTTTGCTAAGTGGGGGTGTAGACATTGTCGGGCCATTACATGTAGGAACAGGGCAAAGGAAGTATCTGATCGTGGCCACGGATTACTTCACCAAATGGGTAGAGGCGGCACCGCTAATACATATCCGAGACAAAAATGTTTTCAAATTTATTTGGGAACATATCATTTGCCGCTTTGGGGTCCCTGCAGCTATCTTCTCGGATAATGGAAAGCAACTACAAGGCGAGAAAATCGATCTCCTGTTCAACACTTACAACATCATAAAGAGCAAAGCTACCCCGATTTACCCCCAGAGTAATGGGCAGGCCGATATCACTAACAAGACTATCGCCGATAACATGAAGAAGAAAATAGATGGGGAATATGGCAACTGGTGTGAGGAGTTATATAACGTCCTATGGGCATATAGAACCACACGAAGGGAAGCTACATGATTCTCTCTGTTTATGATTACCTACGGAACCAAGGCGATCTTACCAACAGAAGGCATGATCCCTACCACAAGAACGGAAGCTTGGAGGCGAAATGTCTCGTCCGATCTGATTTTGGCTAAACTCGACGATCTGGAAGAAACAAGAGAAATGGCGTTACAAAAAATGGAAAACTATCAAAGGAGGTTACAACGAGAATACAACAAGCGAGTTCAACCAAGAGAATTTAACCCAGGGGAACAAGTATTGAAATTTCTGGATAAATGGGAGCGAGACAAAAAGGGTGGGAAGCTAGCGCCAAAATGGGGCGGACCGTATATAATTGAATCTAAGGAGGGCGAGGGATCGTATCGATTACTGCGACTCGACGGAACAAAAGAGCTCAAACCATGGAACATTAAGTTTTTGAAACTCTACCATCCTTGACGGGCGATACGGAGAAACGGTAAGCATACATGTCTCCTATCTCTATGAAACCGTGAGGGGTATGGGATAGGACGTGAGCGACTAATGGTCATTCGTACTCGGGGAAATGCCAGTGTGGAAGTTCCGAGGTGACTTACACTCGAATGGTCATTCGTACTCGGGGCAAAGCCAGTGTGGAAGTTCCGAGGTGACTTACACTCGAATGGGCATTCGTACTAGGGGCAACGCCAGTGTGGAAGTGCCGAGGTGCCTTACAGTCGCCTGGCTATTCGTACTCGGGGCAGTGGCAGTGTGCAAGTTCCGAGGTAGCCTAAGGGTTCTGGTGGTTGGAAACCAGTTCCAAAGGTTGTTGAGACGCGAGGTCTCCTCAGCTAGGTGTCCTACTTACATTTGAAAGGTCGCCCCCATCGCAAGTGGCCGTGTCCACTTTCCCGAGACTGGTTGGTCGATAACCACTCGGGAATGTCGGGCCTAGAACTAGGTTGACTGGTACCCTTCCACTGAATCCAAAGAGATAGTTATGAGATACCCCAATCAGGACATGGCATTGGGCCCGATGACCCTCCTTGTTGGGTGTGTTCGACAGAAATGATTAAAATACTAACTTACTTGAACAATAATTGCAGGAATAACATGCGAAACAAAGGATAATTCGATTGCGTCAAGCGTCTAAGTAAGAAAGTATGAAAAATGTCGTGTAACCATACGAAACGAAGAATTTAACGGAAATAAAACAAACAACGTCGGCGACGCAGCACCCCCATAAATACAAGCAAGCAGTGTAGCAGAAATAAAAAAGGGGACAAGTGTTCAAAGCGATTTACAACCTGCCGGAAAAGGGCAACTTAGTGACGCATCACTACAAAAGAGGAGTTCAATCCTTCGGAGGAACAGTGCCTACCTTCTTCTGTGCGACCTCGCGCCGCTTGTTCTCCACCCACGTCTCAATACCTGTCTGGACCTTCTCGTCTATCTCGTCCGCATCGACGACACGTTCATCCTCGAGTTGTTGGGTGAGCTGAGAAACATTCCCCTCGGAGTGGGCTATCTGGGAGCTCAAATCGACCTCGACCTGCTTCAATCGACGGACCTCCTGATCCAGCTCCTGAGAACGTTTTTGCTCGGCTACAAAACCACAAAGACAGAACATTATTCGTCGGGCACGATTTAACAATTTCGCAAGAATAAGACGTAATCTAAATCTAAGGAGCGGCCCCAACACATCGTCTAAGAGACCTGAAAGGGCTGGAAACACCGACTGAAGCGACTCTACCGACTTAGACAACTCATCCTCGGCCTTGGATAACTTCAGGGTTAACTCGCTATAGTGTTGTTCGTTGAACTCGTTGCTTGGGAAATATTTCTTATGCTCACTCCAATCCTACATTAACCGATTGCGCGACACCTGGAGCACAACCAGCTACGATCTATTCCACTCTAGCTCGTCCCTCACTTTATCAAACTCACTCACTCGGCATAGCAGATCATTATTAGCTCGCTCCACCACATCTTTTTCTCTTAATATTCGTCGACGATCTTCATGTAGGTCTCAATTCTGTATTTGCAAGGTGTTTACCCGTTGCTCTAGGTTCATGGCCAGAGTACTTTGTTCAGCAGCAAGGCATTGGGAAGAGCCCAGATGAGCTCGTAAATTGTCTATCTCAGCCGGGTCGTACTCAAACTGACGATACCGTTTTAGTTCCTCCTTGAGTTCTTCGATTTCTCCATCCTGGCGATCCATTTTGTCATCTTTGTTTGTCATTTGCCGATGGATATTCTCTACCAAATCCTTCTCAATATCTCATTTCCTCTTCATGATCCTAAACTCTGAAGACGCGTCTAAACCTACACTGGTTACCACTATGCTCAAACGAGCCGCTCACTACTGTGTTAAGAGTCTGGGAGATATCGCCATAGAGGGGAACCGCATTCAACATCTCTTCCTCAGTATACGCTCCAAAATCGGGTGAAGTAAGCGCACCCAAAGAATTCATGATAGGGCCAGAGACGGTGAATGAAATGGCAGTGCCAGAAGATTACCCCACAGTAATCCGGGGCACACGAAGCAGCTCTTCCGGTACATCAGTAACAACCTTCTCCACGTCGGGCGTCTCCAAGGGCTCCTGTTGGTCGCCCATACCTTGCTCGTCGCCTTTCTCATCCGAGACATTCTCACCAAATAGCTCATCTTCATCGGAAATTTCAATGACCGGGGCCCTCTTCGGCGGTGGCTTAGCGAATTTCTTACCTCTGAGGGGATTGCGCCTAAGAGGATGGGGGTCAACATCACCTGCATCATCATCATCGTGCCTAGGGTGTTTCTAGACAAGGTGTCTCGTTAGAACATGTGAAGGAAAAAAACAAGGGCAAGTACATGTACTTATAAGAAAATCATTGTGTTTGTTACCTTCCCCTGGACTTCCTCAAACCTTGTGCCAGCACCTCTTTTCCTAGATCCGACAGTCTTGGTGGAACTGACCTGAGATTTTCAAACAACAACAAATGACTAACTGACGCCCGAAGCTAACAATATAAAAATCAAGAAAAGCACATACCTTATCAGCCTTGTCATCATTAACCACCCAGAAAGAATAGGGCTCGACATGAAAAGTAGGCGACAGGAAGCTACCATGTAAAATGGGGCCTCGGACGAGAAGCGGAACTTGGTGATAGATCGGATAATTAGAATGGCGGGCTCGCTTGTTGGAACCCTGGACGATGGGATCGGAATCCAGCATCATCATTTCAACACCCTCGGGCATAGTTTTGACCCGATGAGGACTAGCAGCAAAATCGGCAAGATCGCCTAAGGTTGAAGTACCAGCTCGATAGCTGACAAGGAAATTGGCAACGGTATAATCGGGAGCGTCCTCAGGATTGTAAGTCAACCACTCGTCAATAGAACCGTGACCATCACGGCGGTCCCTCCACTCGTTCATAATTAGGAAAGTATTTCCAGTCCATTGAGCCAAAGCACGAGAAGGCTTGATCTGAGAAAGGATCTCGTAATAAAAAGGGATATCAGGGTTATACAGGGGAAGACGAAGGCCTAACTCCAGTTGGCCCTGGGTGATGACCACACAATCAGCCGATTGCTCATGCTTCTTCATATCGGACTTCTTCAGGAGAACATTTCGGCCCGAGAGAAGGGTAACTTCGTAATTTTGAAGATCGTACTTCTCCTTCAGCTGCTCAATGAACTCTTCATCAGAGAGATCTTTCACCCTTTTCTCGGACCTGCACGAAATAGAAGGAGAACTATCAGAAAATATAGAGCTCATGGCGCGGTCATCGTACCTAGAAGGACTATCAAACGAAAACAAAGAAGCAAGAGAGAAAGCATCAAACTCGTAAAAAACATCATCGACAGACCTTTTTCAGTCATGGAGGGAGAAGAAGCCATTAACGGAGATAGTGCAGAGCTCGATTTTCGACGAAGAAAGATGAGGCAACAACATCTATTGTATCAATCAGTAAGGAGGAGATGGCGGAAGAAAATCAAGAAGGCTAGGGTTTTTGGAAGCACAAAGTAATGAAGAAATCTGGGAAAGGAAGTTACAGTGGTGGACAAAAAGAGAAAGGATAAAGAAGAAGAAAGAGAAAAAGAAGCGGGCTATTTAAATAGGAAGAGCTGTAACCGACGCCGACAGTTACAGGTAATAAAGTGCAGTTAGTGGGGCATTGCATGGCGGGATTCGCGGCATGAACGAAGACGTGGGCAGTTGGGACGACGTTCTTCCACTCGTGTCTCCCACACGAGCGAAAGAAGGGGCATAAATGTAGGTGTAAATTATCCACAGATCTAGGTGGCAACATCTCAAGCCTTGGCGCACCTAAAAACGAAGGGACGCGAAGTATAGAGTGAAGACCAGCAGGCGCGAGATTTAAAGTGCCACGTGGATCGAGCGTGCAACTGTCGAACAAGACTTGACCCAGAACTCTGACAAAGCTGAAAAGACGGGACAGGGTGGGTCAAACGAGGTGCAACGGTCAAAAGGATAAGAAAGTACGTGATGCATCGGCCCATCGCCAAGGCGACAGATTGGACATGCGACATCGTGTTAAGAGAACACCCGTAGAGGTCGGCTCAGACAAGAGACAGGCGAGGAAACAAGATACGTCGGCCGTAGGATACGACATGAGTCGGCCCGAGTACAGAACTGCAAAATGGATGTAACATGACCAACACCCTAACTTGGTTGTATGAAACTTCTCTTATAAATAGAGTGACTTGAATTCAAGAAAGGTAGGTTGTAATTTGGAGAGACAGACACTCGATTTTTCACCAAGGAGAAGAAAGTGAGAAGTAAGTTCATCTTTGTAAGGAAATCCGACTAAGAGCAACACCTTTGTGACACTTTGAAGTAATAAGATTCACCCTTTCACCCCCGTGGACGTAGGTAATCATACCGAACCACGTATATATTGTGTTCATTGTTAAGTGTTTACTTTCATTCGACTTAAGTAGAAGCTTTCTATCCTTTGGATGTAGTTGGTAGTAAAAATACATCTACATTATACATATATAATTCAACAATAGATACATTTTCAATTATATTTTCTATATTTGTAGATATACTCATTGAAGTGAATATATATTATACTACGATGGAAAGTTCGCTACATATTATTATGGATTTTGTCGGTTTTTTTGGTTCTTACTTTTGGTTTGGTTTTTTTGGATTTTTGGTTTTTTTGTGACATCAATCTAAAACCAACCACCTAAAATCGGTTTTCTTGGTTTTTGGGTTTCTTGGTTTTTGGATTTTTCGGTCTCTGGTTTTCTGGGTTTTTTTGTCGGTTTGGACCAGTTTGGTTCGGGTAGAAAACCGAACCATGGGCAGCCCTACTGGAGATCAATATAATTCTCACCCTTAGGGGTTTCTCGGTGGATGTAGGCGTTAGTGCCGAACCACGTTAATCATGTCTTCCATTTGATTTTGGTATGTAGGTCAATTATTTTGTTTTGTTTATTTATCATTGATTAATTCTTGATGTCTTGTATTGTTAATGATATCCATCTTAAATTTGATCTACATATCAAAATTTAAGAAGACATCTGCCTTTATTATTATAATTAAGGACTTAAATGTTGATTACATCCTTATTATCCTTTCTTTCTTTGTTTTATATTTTCACTAGATCTTAACCCGTGCCGTAATGGCACGTGATGTTTTGTCTCTAATACGATATTGTTCACATTCCTCTTTCTTCATTTTATTCGTGAGTAATTATTTTGATATTCAAATAGGTTTTGGGAAACAAAATGGGTTACCTGATCTTTTTATTTTTTACTTAAGAATGTTATTCCAATTTATTATCTGGACGGGATAATAATGTTGTGCCAACATGAAAATAAAATAAAAAATACAGTAAATAAAAAATTTCCCCATTTATTGTTCTATCATACCATAATTTCAAACTTCAAAAAGAATATTTCATCTAACAATACATATACCTAAACTTCCAATCCAACTCCATGATGTTTATGAATACATTTATTCCGAAATTATTGATAACTAAGGCTCTAAGGAGTGAAGCAAAAACCCATATATTTTCCCTACTATAGATAAACACTATTTATTTATATTTTGCAAATGTGAGAGTTATAAAAATGAAGAATCCTTGGCTATTGGAAGGCTGAGATATACACACTTGAGTTGAAAAAATAAACTTATAATAGTAAATCAAAACATGTGTAAGATTATTTCTCAATCATATTGATAACATAAAATTGAAGAAATTCGTGGATAAAAATATTTCACACCAACTATGCTAAGTAGTGCATGAATGACGTTCTCACATCTAGTGTTACTCAAGTAATTTGGAGTTTTAAAGAGCATAGTCATATTGATATTTATATCTACATAAAATTCAACTAACCTTCCGAAGAAAAATTATTAGTTTCAAGGTAGAGCCGACACAAACTTCTGTCGCCTTCAATGTATACAACACACATTGGGTTTAATCGGCCTTGAGATTAAACAAATACCCCAACATTAGTCAAATAATTTCTACAAATACAGGATCGAAACAAAGTGCTAACGGGAAAAATGAGAGACTAACATCAGTTCTACAAAGAAAATACCATATATGTATCAAAGTTTGTTAACCAAACATGTATTCAAATTAAAAAGTCATCAACTTAAAACAAAAATATAAAAGAACCCAAGTTAAATCAATACTTACATAAACAAAACTTATAAGAGAATTTTGTAATTATTAAATACCTTTAAAATCACTATTAGAGATTTAATTGCATGCCTCGTTAAAAACTTCGGTAGGAAGAAATCACCAGATTGATCTGTAGAAATTTCACTGGATATGTAGCAATTCAGAGAAGCTTACAATGGTGGTGATGCGTTCCATCTAAGTGTTGTTCGATTGATTTTTTTTTTAGAAGGTTTCGGTTTTCATTGGAGAAACCGAGAGGGAGAGTTTCATTATATTCATTATCATTCAGAATTCAGAATTCCAAGACCAACTCGCCCTCTGCTTACGGGATCTCAATACAACCTTAGATTTATTTATTGGACGGAGGAACCTTGATACTAAATATGTAGTTTTTAGTGTTATTTATTATATAACGTGACATCCAAATGTTTTTTTCTTCTTCTTAATTTTCATGTATTTTAACCGAGTTTATATTAGCATTTAGATGATCAACCACATTTCTAATTTATAGTGTTATCCTTTTGTAGCAACACATAATTAACATAGTCAATTACTACTCATCAAAACCGGCCAGTACCACAAACCACCAGATATCACTTCTTTCTCCACCACCACCATTTTCCATCCCTCGTAGAATTTTGGGCATACTTATAACTTTTAATCCCACACATCATGTATAAAGTTTAGATTTAACATACTTAGGTCGTCAATTAATTTATTCAACTATATGTTTTTTGTTAATACTGAAAATCATGCGTACGAACGGTTACCAAAGATAGCAGTGGTACCAAAAACAACCATTTTGTCTTATATGATTTGGTATCATCTCAAAAGTATTTGTTATCCGCCTTTTTTGATCGTGTTAAAAACAACCAACTATACTTTTCACAATGCATTAATGTTACCCGTCATGTAATTTTTTTTATTATTTTTGATTCAAAAAGAAAAAACCAATACCACCGCCATTAAAACCATCCAGCGCCACTATTTCTTCCACCAAAACTAATGTTACCGCCTCCACCACTTAGTAACACCTTCCACCGCTTCCACCACTTACTTCTTCCTCTACCACCACCGCCACCACTAATATCTATTGAAATAATTTTTGTCAAAATTATTATTTATTTATGGGGATATGTATTAATATTAATTAAGGGATATTTATGATGTAAAATTAATAAATCATTTATCATGAGAAATTAATGAGACATCAATTAATAAAACACTTATACTAATTAATATTTAAGTTGAACAAACCATGACCATAGATTTATCTTCTCTCTAGACAAATCACTTATACTAATTAATAAAACACTTATACTAATTAATATTTAAGTTGAACAAACAACCACTGTTGATTTATCTTTTCTATCAATTCCAACCAAGGTGGAACAATGGTTAGAGGCCACTCTTATGACACGATAGGTCATGAGTTCGAACCTCCCCATTATAAATTTTGAAATTCCATATCTTGACTTCAGTATTCATTTTTAATTCATAATATTGGAATGAACACCACGTGTGCGACTTGCAGGGTGTGGCACGGAGAACCACAGCTTTTGATTTATCTTTGCCAAGGATAAATCCTGACCACCACTCAGATAGGCAAAGTTAGCTAAACTATGCTTTATACTATTGATTTTCTTATTTCTCTCTCAAAACGAGTTTTCTTCTTATTTTTTCTTTCTCTTCTAAACATAAACTGAGAAATCAAACCCAAGTTTTCAGAAATCAAAACCTCCCCCCTCAAATTTTAATCTGACTCACATGTCTTCAAACTGAAATATGGAAGGAGTTTGGCATTGATCACCGCCTTCCGCTTTCTTTAAATACAAGACTAGAAAATGTAAGAACTACAAAGTCTAGATGATGTATCCTCAAGTATGCAACCTAGTATTATGATGCTCGTGATGCATCCTCACAATACACGATATCCAAGTTTTTGAAATGTTTGGTTTTTGAGTGTGCAACGGATATATAGCTTGTAAATATTTATTCGTTTGTTGCACTAAATCCTAATTATCAAAGAGAAGAAAATAAAAAAATGTCTGCCTTTATTATTATATAGTTAAGGACTTAAATGTCGATTATATCCTTATTATCTTTTTTTTTTTTTTTTTATTTTCTTATTTTATCGTTCATGTTATAAACGTATAATTATGTTAATAATATCTAGAAAAAATCTCGTTTATTACTGGGATGCCTTTGTGTCTAGCCATATAAATAGATGATTTAATATTTGTCTATAACACTAATGAATAGAATTTCTCCCTTCTTCTTCCTCCCTATCTTGTGTCTTCTTCCTCTACTTTCTAGTTTACAACACATCATCAGCAACGTAGCTCAATCACTGAGCGGTGAAGATTTTTTTTTCTTCTAAACCCTATTTTTCTAGTTTGACTTTCGCCAAACATTCCTTGTATGTTTATTGGATTGTCTCTCTTAATAGACAAAACAAAACTGTATTCAAGTAATAGCCGTTAGGGTTTAATCAAACAAGTGATCACGAGTAGTATAAAATCGATTATATTTTTCTTGTGATCCATAGATTGTTTTATTATTGTTGGAATCCGTGACAATCAAATCTACATAATACTTATATTTTCACATTGAGTTTCACTATTTGGAATTGAAAATAGTTGGGTATGATAAAAGATTATATTATTAAATCATTTTTTTTTTCAATCATAAATTCATGTCTACCGTATACAGATATACTCATCATGCCTCGCCTATACTTTCAGTAATAATGAAAGTCATTGGGTGTGTTAAAATTTCTTTTGAGTCCCCTGCATAAACTAATCAAACCTATTTTTTTTAATACATATAAGCCGGTACTGTTGCCGTTTATAGACTGTTGCGGGTCATGTGCATGACTGAAAATTCTTTAGGCATGTTCTGTTCTTTCTCTTAGTTACGGGTTCTAGGGTTGCATCACATAAAATCAACATAGATGTTTAATGAGCAATCCATTATTAGAATATGGTTTATTTATTTTTTTCTTTTTGATGTTTGCATCCCACTGAAAAGTTTTGCCATTAGCCATTAGGTGTGCCAGTGAACAGTTAGGTCCAGAAAGTTGGTGTTTATATCATTATTTTGTTTTTGAGCTGACTCCATCTAGCTGAATTCACAACGTGTTTGACTAGCAAATTCAAATAGTTGATTATTTTTATTTTATTGTTACGCGACATCAAACCACGGTTATTTTGTACCTAATTTTTATATCGTTCTTCCCCTCTAAAAATAAAAATAAAAATTTCCCTCTGCTGGTCTTATCATATTTTGCGGCGTTTTGCTATTTCGTTGATGTTAACTCTATGCCTTATCTCTCATTCACGAGCAAAATCATATATTTATCGAAGGATGGCTGACAGCGGCACATAAGCTATGCATCTTATACAGTAAGTTTATTCCCATGTTATACGATTTTCTTTCCGTTTAATCAACTTTGTTGATTTTTTTCTTTCATGGAGAATGTAAAAACAAACCCGTCCAAAGGTGGTTTAAGATTTCTATTTTTCTAATGAAATCAATCACATGCATGGTTGAAAAACCTCCGGCCAGTTAATATTGGTATCTTTGCCCACTGGACAATGATCATGTGATTTGTATTTGGTTTCTATTCTTTACATAAACTATTCTTTTACCACACAATGGATTTTCCATAGCAAACGACATTTTTTTTTTCAGTCGTCGGTGCGATTTTGGTATATCGTTTTACCAATCGGTATTAATTTTCTCCATAAATTCTCTACAATGAGAAGTAAAATTGGCATTCTAAATATTTTTAGCCAATTTTGGTTTTGATTTCTATTCCTCTAGAGAAATCTTCACCAACCAAAAAGTCTATTTTTTTTCCTACGTAGAAAAACGACTATGGTTTCTTTATTTTCTCCAAAAGAAACATATAAACCATTTGTAATTGGTATTCTATCAGTACTAGGAAGATTAGATATTGTTATTATGGTATTTATAGTTGCAAATAAAGATAAAATGAGCAATTGCTGCATTCTTGTTGGATACTTTTGCAATTTTAATTTCCTCGTGGTAATTATCTCCAAAATTTGGGATTATTCCAATTGGAATTAGAATATAATTGGACATTTAAGATCAATGGGTGTGCACCCAGCTTGTTAGTCTATAGTCCTAGAGCGACTTAATTTATCTTTCTATAAGTTTCTTTTGCTAACATAAGTGTCCATAATTTTATTCTAATTTTATTTTTTGGAGAGTTCGTATATTTTATATGCTTTTGTACCAATTATTTTGGGTTCAAAACGTAACCCATGGTTGATGTTAAATATGTAGGTCTATTAACACTACATTTTTATTTATGTCGAAAGACATAATTTCATAATGAGTATATGTCTCGAATTAATCGGATAATACTTTACGAAACTTGTTTTCCTATATAAGATGAAAATATTTCTGCCATAATCAGGGTGAGACTATACACTACCATCAAAAGTTGGTGTTAATTAACTTGAATGTTATATCAGTTTCTCTCCCATCATGATCAAATTGAAAAAAAAGGCTGCCATTGACTAGGCGTGAAATATCATATTTGCTTTTGCATAAGCGTTTACCTCTTTAAGAGGAAAATCCAATCACATCTTGAAAAATAAGTAGCGTTCTATAATAGGCTCTGGTAGTGCTCCAATTGAGTGTACCAAAAACACGATTAGCATTCTCAAAGTTATTATCTCCTCAATTGAATAAGAGGATATTATAATGCCCGCGGGTGCTGGTCTTTGTAATTCTATGAATTTTTCAAGATATGCATACATTTGAGAATTGTGTGGGATCATAGTTAGTTAACATTGTCGAATATTCATATATAGTAGCTACTAAAATAAATGATGGTGGTTTTCAACCCCTCTGCAAAGGAATATCGACACATGTGATTGGTTGGCATACAATCCAATTAGGTTGGATTAATTTCTCAGTTAATGCAATTTTGGATCCAAGACTTAACACTTTAAATTGCCAAGCTTATGAATTAAAGGTTGGTGTAGTCATATTGCGTATTTTTTGGAGAACATATTCAAATTTGTTTTCTTTAGAGGATTCAAATTATATTTAGGCAGCCACTTGACTCGATTAGGTAAGGTTTCACAATCCTGTATGTGTTTTTATAAGTTTGTTACCAAACCGAAAATCCGGATTAATTAGTTGAAGATATCATCTTTATATATAGGTCTCTTGGGGAGTCCATAAAAACACAAAATCCACGCTTTGGCAGCATAAATTCTATTTTTTTTCTTTTTATTTCTCTTTCTTAAATCTACAATTGGAATTATGCTATCTTAAACTCTTATTTAAGATAGACTAGAGTTATTATTTTGATGTTTTTCTTTTGTAAAACTCATATAGTTGGGTTAGCATCCATATTTACGTCAAAAGTTGTACTCTTTTCCCTTCGTTTCAGGTTTTATCCCATGTGGTTTTCCTGACAAGGTTTTAACGAGGCAACATCTCATTGACGTTTGATTTTCTTTCAAAAATGTTGATATTTGTGCTCTTTTTCCTTCGTCCAAATTTTTTCCCATTGGGTTTTATTGGCAAGGTTTTAGTGAGGCAATTTATTCAACATGGTGGTCATCCAAGGGGGAGTTGTATAATTTTGGTTATTTGGTGGATTCCCACCATTAACTAGGTCATTCTGTTTTATTAGACCACATCAACATAAGAACCCTTAGGAATTTGGATATCAATCTGATCCATATATGGTATGATCACAAACTTTACTCACCTATGGTACATAACTGCATATTGGCACTTTGTTGAAGAAACTACATCAACTACTTTTGCAAATTATCTCCGAGAAGCTAGGAATCCAAGAAGCAAGTCCTCACTGTACTTAAGGAAGCGTGAAGACTCGAGAACACTACCATTAGAAGACTAACACAAAAGAAGACTTCATCAACTTGGAAATTTTTCACGAAAGCATTGTTATCTCCAGCATTCAAGAAATTCGTTCACCGAAATTGGAAAGTCTCGACTCAAAGATTTGCAAGCCAAGAATTTACTGAAGTACTCATTAGGAGGAGCATCGTAGTTATTTTACTGGATTATCACATTGTACTCTTTTTCCTACATCAAGGTTTTTCCCATTGGGTTTTCCTTGTCAATGTTTTAACGAGGCAACATTTGCATGTCCAAATTTTTCTAAGTTTTCTCAATTGTACTCTTTTCCCTTCGATCAGGTTTTGTCCTTTTGGAATTTCCTGAAAAGGTTTTAATGAGGCAATTAGTTTAGACACAATGTCATCAGGGGGAGTGTCATAAACGTATAATTATGTTAAGGATATCTAGGGAAAATCTCGTTTATTATTGGGATGCCTTTTTGTCTAGCCCTATAAATAGAGGCTTTTATATTTGTCTATAACACTAATGAATAGAATTTCTCTCTTCTTCTTCCCCTCTATTTTGTGTCTCTTGTTCTTTGTCTTCTATATCACAACAGTTCAAAACGAGTTCTCCTCTTATTTTTTATTTCTTTTCCGAACCTAAACTGCTATGTCAAAACCTATCTCTCGTAAATCATAACTCATCTTTCGGAAAACAAAACCATCCTTTTAATCATATAAGTTTTCCAAAGTGGCCATAATTACCTACGTAAAAACTGAAAGTAGCCCCGAAGCTCTTCATAATTACCAGATACAAACTTCGTATAGTTTTTTTTACCTTTATACCCTTTACTGTTAATTAGTATCAAATACTTTTGAATTTTTTATTATTAAATGTCGTTACACCAAGATAATTTACATTGTTTTTCGTAAGTACCTAAAATTTCATATTGAGTGTCAATGACATATCGTACGAAAGATCATGACACCGGAGAGATATAGAAAAAAACTCCCCTCTCTCTCTCCTCTTCTCCAAGAAAAAAACAAAAAAACCCAATTTCATCTTCTTGCTCAGATCTAGTCCATTTGGGTCTAGATCTGAGCAAGGATCTTAGTTTTTTGTGTTTTAGTTTTAGAATAAAAGTATTAGTTCCAATTAGGATTATTTCTTCACCTTCATGGTGATTTTTATCTTCACCTTCATGGTGATTCTTGTCTTCACCTTAATGGTGATTCTCTTTTATTCTAATGGTTACTTGATTTTGATTATATGTTTGTTCAAGTACATCGCCGGATCCAGATTACTCTCTATTCTGCGGTCAACAAATTTGCAGATTACTCCTATACCATTGGAGCATTACTTCATCAGGAAGACGATTTATCAAATGGTCCATGAATATTATGAAGACCATCTTCTCTCCGATTCTATCGGTTCTTATATTCTTGTATTAGGTCAGTATTTGAAATTCCTTCTCTTTTCCTTGTCGGAATTTTCAATCATGTACCGTTACAAGCTTGTTATTTCTTTTTTCATTTTCAATTTGATGTACTTGAAATCTATGTAATCTTGTTTTCCATTAATGAAAATTGAATTACCAAAAAAAAAAATGACACCGGAGAGAGATGAAAATTATCGTGAATATCAATGGCACTGGTTACTAAAATCATGACAGTGAGGAATTTGTTTGCCATGTAGGCGCCACATGGTGCAAGGTGGGGTCTTGAAATTTAGTAATTTCTTAACGCCCCTCTATTACGGCGGCACAGATCCTCTGTACCAGAAAATTTCCTGTCCTTCTGTCCCTGTGTATCAACAGTCGCCACGTGTCTACCACTTTAACATCGTTTAGTTTTCCGTCCATCTCCTAGATTTCTGTCCGTGGTAATATTTTGGTTGAAAATACGAATAATGAGAACAAGTTTTCCTTAGAAAAAAAAATGCATTTAGTGATAATCAGAGAATTATTAAATCCGAAGTTTGTACTACATATCTGTACAAAACCCCATGAAATTACGGAAAAGATTCAATATGACATGGAAGAACCATGATTCTATCAATTGAAACTCCAGGGAAAAACTATTACAAGTTTTTTAATTTTAAGTAACGATCAAGCTTGTTTGTTTTTTTAAAAGGCAGTTTGATTCTGTTATATATGTGTTCATCTCTCTCAGGTTGATTTTATCAAATTGCGTAAATACATATAAGGTCTTATAAAAATCTAGATCTGGAGCCCTCTATTACATTTTTTTTTTTTTTTTTTGATTGGAAGAGATGATTTTATTAAGGAGAAATAAGAATGTACAAAAGTCTACGGAGGGTAGACAAGAAGAAAAGCAAAAACATAAGCCACATCAATAAAATACAGTTTCCCAATTCTGGACCGAGTATTTAAAATGAATATGAAGTTTCTCCCCAAAAGCCGCCGCCCAAGTAAGAACCAAAATCTTAGTGTCGTTAATCAATTCTAAGTCCGTCTTGAAGGTATACTTCTCCTCAAAAGTTCGATTATTTCTTTCCCTCCAAATCACCCAGATTAAAGAAAGCAGGAATTAATCTCCAAGCTATTTTGCCGAAAGTCGATAGTTGGTGATGTTGCCATGAATGTGCAAGAGTTTGTATAGATTCAGAAACACCAGGCCAGATTTTTTGGCATGATAGCGCACCAGATTTTATAGGCTACCTTACAATGAATGAATAAGTGATTTTGTGATTCTGGGAGGTTACCACAGACGATGCAGGAGTTGTAGATGTCCATACCCTTGTGTTGAAGCATATCCAGAGTATTTAGGCGGTCATGAACTGCACACCACACTAAAAAGTTGATTTTAGGTGGTACTTCCTTTTGCTAGACGAAAATGTGTGGAAAATCCTTAACACCCACTTCTGCAGTCATAGAGGCGTAGAGTGATTTCACCGTAAAAGATCCAGAAGAATGAATAGCCCATCTCCGAGTATCAGGTAAGTTATCTTTGACAGGAGAAGAAGAGCCAATAACGGAGAAAAGATCTTCTAAGCTGTTAACCTCAGAATTAGATAAAATTCTTTTGAATTCAAACTTCCATGAGCCATCGGGAGAGGTTTTTCCCGCTAAGGTTGCTATCTTTAGATTATCAAGTTTATACAAATCATGATGTAAGTCAGCTAAACAGTTTCTACCAATCTAAATATCATGCCAAAATGAGACCAAATTACCAGAGTGTATACAAATAGTTGAATTTGAAGCTACAAGTGTACCAGCTTCAGTGATAGTTCTCCAGGAAGAAATTCCATGCGGTGAAGTAACCTTGCCAGGGATCCAATAGGAGAAACTACTTCCATATTTTTCCACAATAAGCTTGTACCACATGTGTGATTTTTCTATTCCAAACCTCCAACACCATTTTGCAAGTAATGCTTGATTCATAACTCGAAGATTCAAAATGCCTAAACCCCCCATCTTTTTATCAGCACACGCAAGAGGTCAATTAATCAAATGAGATGTGTTACTGCCTTTATCATTATGATCCCATAAAAAGTTCCTCATTTTTCTCTCTAAGATATTAATAACACAAATAGGAGCTCTGAAGAGTGAGAAATAGTACACTGGCAATGATGTAAGGATGCACTTGAGAAGAATAAGTTTACCTCCTTTTTTGAGAGATATTTTGTTCCAAAAAGACAGGGTTGCATCAAATCTTTCAATGACCGGGTCCCATATAGCTTTAGAATTATTTTTTGCACCAAGAGGCATACCCAAATATATGAAAGGAAGAATGTCAGTTCTGCAACCAAGCACTGCTGCCCATGCATCAATTTCTGGAACTTCACCAATAGCAATGAGTCTTGTTTTAGTAGTGTTAACTTTCAGTCCTGCAATGTATTCAAAACACTTTAGGATAGAAAACAAGTTAATCAGATCTTCCTCGTTGTTGTCTAGAAAGAAGATTGTATCATCAGCGTAATGGAGATGATTCACAATCTGACCTCCCTCTACCATAGAGAATCCATTGAAAAGGTTGGTGTTCGCAGCCCTGTCAATGTATCTGGAAAATCCTTCCATTGCTATGTTGAATAGTAAAGGAGAAATGGGGCATCCCTGCCTCACTCCTCTAGAACTTTTGAAGTACCCGAATGAAGACCCATTGATAATGTTAGAATACGAGCATCCAACTCAAAACCAATTGGCAACAAGTGGAGTAGCTCCACACTTTATATGGACCGATGTATGGTTGCCCTGCCTTCTTGGGTCTTACTGGGTCTCACGTCTCATACGGGCCTGGCTGTGATAACATATTAGAATACGGGCATCCAACTCACAACCAATTGGCAATGAGTGGAGAGGCCCTAAGGGATTATAAACCGCAGGATCTTAGATGCCAGACAATGTGGGACTAATAATCTCAACACGCCCCCTCACGTGTAGCCTCGTTGGGTCTAACACGTGGACAATTAAATCGGGTGACGCGGAGTAAAGGCGCGGTCAAATGACTCGTCGCAAATAGCCTGCTCTGATACCATGTTAGAATACGAGCATCCAACTCAAAACCAATTGGCAACAAGTGGAGTAGCTCCACACTTTATATGGACCGATGTATGGTTGCCCTGCCTTCTTGGGTCTTACTGGGTCTCACGTCTCATACAGGGCCTGGCTGTGATAACATATTAGAATACGGGCATCCAACTCACAACCAATTGGCAATGAGTGGAGAGGCCCTAAGGGATTATAAACCGCAGGATCTTAGATGCCCAGACAATGTGGGACTAATAATCTCAACAGATAAGAACCGAAAAAGAAGCTGTTGAGTAACAGAATTTCATCCAGTTGCGCCATCTACTACTAAAACCCATCTGCTGTAGGACGAATTCTAAGTAGCTCCAATTAATCATGTCAAATGCTTTTTCTATATCTATCTTGCAAATAACCCCTGGATTTCCAGTTTTTAATCTTGAGTCAACCAGCTCGTTGGCAATAAGAATACCATCAATTATTTGTCTTCCTTCTATGTAAGCACACTGTACCGGAGAAATAATTTTAGGCATGACCCACTTCAACCTTGTAGCCAGAACTTTAGCAAGAATCTTGTATACACTTGTAAGCAAACAAATGGGCCTACAGTCCTTAATGGTTTCTATATGATCTTTCTTTGGAACTAGAGTAATGAAAGTAGAGTTATGTTTCTCATCAATACAACCCTTATCACAAAATTCCTCAATGGTACTCATTATATCAGATTTTATAAAACTCCAGCATTTCTTAAAAAACATAACAAGATAGCCATCTGGACCCGGCGCTTTTTCTTGTGCTAAATCATTGATTGCCTGTAACACTTCATCTTCAGAAATATTAGCATCAAGAATATCAGATTCAATGGAGTTAATACAATCAAACTCAATACCTTCTAGGACTGGTCTGATTATTTCTTCTTCTTTGAATAGGTTCTCATAGAAACCTACAATATGTTCCTGAAGAACATATTTATCAGAGACCAAGTTACCACCGATATAAAGTTGTTTGATTCTGTTGTATCTTCTCCTAGCTGTTGCTTTTTTGATGAAGAAAGAAGTGTTTCTATCCCCTTCTTTTAGCCATTTGGAGTTCGCCTTTATTCTCCAAGAGACTTCCTCCATATTCTTAACTTTTTCAAATTCATTCTTGAATCCCATCATTTCCTTCCGTTGAGCTTCAGTTAACAAGTTATCTTCCGCTATAGTGTCCAGTGCTTGGATTTCAGACAATATATTCTTTAATTTGGTTGATGTGTTTCCAAAGACTTCTTTGTTCCAATTCTTGAGATTTTCCTTTAGAGCTTTGAGTTTACACCATAAAATTGTACTTGGAGTACCTGCAAAATGAAAAGAAGACCACCATTCTTCCAACATATTTAAGAAACCGTTCTCCAAAAACCACATAATTTCAAACCTAAAAGGGCTAGGTCCCCAAGATGGATCTGAGATGTCTAGGAGAATTGGGATGTGATCTGAGGTAGGTCTAGATTTAGCTAGCTGGGATACAAAAGGGAATTTGGTTTCAAACGTTGGTGAGATGAGAAATCTGTCAAGTCTACACATGATTGGATTAGGTTGTCCATTCGAACAAGTGTATCTTGCTCCTTTCAATGGAAGATCAATTAAGTCATGCTGGGATATGAAATCTGCAAAATTCTGCATGCTACTAGTGATTCTTGTGCAACCCTTCTTCTCATCACATTTAGAGATTACATTAAAGTCACCTCCCAAGCACCAAGGTAGATTCCAATATCTGCATATATTGTCTAACTCATTCCAGAAATCCGTTCTTTCCCGAGGTTTATTTGGCCCATAAACATTAGTGAGCACCCATTCGAAGCCATCCATCTTGTTGATGCAAGAGATTGAAAGAGTGTAATCTCCTACCAGAGAATCCGTAACTTCTAAGAAATTTTTATTCCATAAGATCAGCATACCTCCGGAATTTCCAAATGATTTTTGGTACGTCCATCCATAATCCGATTGACCACAGATTTGAGCGATGTCATAAGAAGAACAGTCCATCATTTTGGTTTCCTGTAAGATGATAATAGGAGCTTTAGTGAGTTGGATCATTTTCTTGACAATGAGTCTTCTGTTAGAGGAGCACAGTCCTCTTACATTCCAATCGAGTATTTGTAAACTCATTTATCACTGATGATGCCCCTTTTTTTACATATTCTCTTAGATTTTATTGTTGGCCTGTAGATTTCTTCAATGGAAACATCTAATCTTCTGCATTCCTTGCGTAATCTTTTTGGTGTACACGGCAATAATGATGATGCGTCATCTCCGTTTTCAAGACAAGGGGGCTCAAAACCAGGTGGGTATTCAATTGTTGTAGAAGAAGATGATGATGATAAAGATTCTTCCGTATCTAGATTCACAATGAAAGTATCCTTCAAACCTGTAAGAGGTAAATATTTCTTCTTTGGTTCATGAGTTGGCACATTTTGCATTTCCTTGTAATGTATTAGAGTTTGAACACCAAAATCCTTGGTAATAGCTGGCTTTTGTGGCGGTTTACCAGATGTGTGCCTGATAATAGGACCTTCAACTGCTATCTTTGTGATTAAAAATCTTTTTGTATGGTTCGGCATGGAGTTAAATGTAATGCCCATTTTAACGCCTAAATTGAAGAGCCTGTGAGCTTCGGAGATAATCCAATTTGGAACATGTAGCTGAAATCTGTTGTTGTTTTTACTTGGACTCGGGTAGTGATGGCTGGGCATTCCGAATATAGAATTTTGATGATGGGAGAGCTGTTTTGATGATGGGTGATGATGTGAGGATGATGGGTGAGCTTGCTAGGTGGTGATTTGATGATGGGTGATGATGGGAGAGTTGTTTTGGTTGAAAGGTAATGTTTAATAATTGCTGCAACCGGTGATAATGGGTATAAAGATGATATATGGGTAGGTGTGAATGTGAAGGTAGCACTAACAGACTTTGGGATAGGTTGGATGATTGAGAATAGTATTTGTGAAATGGTTCGGTTTGTTTTTCTAGTTGGTTTAGATTTTTCGTGTTGTGATTCAACATAATCTTCGACTCTCATCTGGTAAGAAGGGGAAACATCTATATCCATAGGGGTTTCCATTTCATCTTGGAATGTATAAACCTTTTTCGACTTAGTTGATTTTTCCACCCATTTCTGATCGGTCAGTGATTGCTTTGGATTCTTTTTCTTCGAATTGGACTTTTTCCTTTTCCTGTTCTTATCGGTAGAGCCATGATGAGCTTGTTTCCGTTGAGTGGATTTTAAAAATTGTTGCTTTATGGGCAATTTATCCGCTGTAGAATCATCAATTAACGAAAGATTTTTGAAAGTTCCGGATAAATTGGCTTTTCCCAATCTGTTTGTCTGCTCCGCACTTGATTGACGTATTGACTCATCCAAATTATTTGAATTCGAATTTTCATTTACCGGCGAGTAACTGCTCCTGTAACTGATCGGTTCTCCAGCAATGAAGATGTGTGCAGTGAAGACCCCCGAATCAGTAACTAGGTTGATTGCTCTTGGAATGTTATTTATTCCTCCAGAATTTCTGATCTTCATTCTAATGGCAGTAAGATCTTGTAGTTTCAAAGAATTAGGATGAATTACCAAAATATCACCACAAATATTTCCTAAAGCATGCATAATGTCAGACGACCAGAATTGGTAAGGAACACCCAAGATTTCAATATGAAAATCTGTAGCCTTTCGAACATTGGAGCTCCATAATTGATCATTCCATTTGAACACTGATAAATCCACATTCTCAAACATGAAGTGATATTCAAAATCAGTTGATAAGTTTTTGTTCAAATAAAACATAGCCTGACAAGAGTTCATAGGAAAGAGCTTTATTGGACTGTTCTGCTGAAACTTAGCCTGTAAAGCATGGCTTATTTTATCCCATGGGTTGACTGGTACCGGTGATGAGACTACAAAAGCATTGTTCCATTGACCCAAAGAGCGCTTTTTGTTAAGATGCTCAATACGAATTGTAGCAATATTCTTTGTGGTGGTAATAGTTGTTGATGCTGCAAATCTGTCACAGAAGAAAGGGGAGGTGTTCATGGTTCTAGTTTTTGAATGAGATAAACCAATAGGTGGTGCAGGTTTGGATGTATTAGGCTTCGAAGTTGGAACTTGGGCATATGAAGGATACACCTTAGGTGTATTATGATACACAGGTTTGTGACAGGATGCAGACATCTCTATGATTTCTCCGAGAGCAGTTGCGAATGAGAACCATCCTTCAAAACAATTCCCAGCAGGAATGTAAAAGTAGGTTGGATTGGCTTTCTGATTTGATTTAGACAGCATAACAAATAAGTAAAATCCATTGTTATTGGATTGCTTATTCACAATAAACCAGATATTGTTTTTCTCGAATTTCCATGTCTTTCTGCCAGCATCTCCGTTCTTAGCCGCTTCAAAGATCGCACTGTGTAAATGCTTAGCTAGGGGTAATGGGAAAACTCCGTTGGTTGAACCATTGTGATAGAACTCTGTTAAGGTGATGGGTGAAGAAGGAATGGTTTTTTTGAATGAAAACCGAAAGAACTTCCGATCATAATGTAGATATCTATGTTCAGAAGACATGGTTGGAAATGGATCTAGGTGAACTAAGGATTAACTAAAGGTTCTATGGGATCTAATGGTTTCTAAAGTAATCTAAATCTTAAAGATCTGAAACAATACAGAGAATGGAGAAGAGAGGTAATAGTCATTTTTTTAGGTTTTTCATTTATGGTCTATCAAAACTCAAAATCAAACTCGACAAAAGTTACCAGTTCATAGGTAATCAGCCTCCAGTAGTTGCTTGCTCACACCTTTTGGTACTTGATTTGAGCCAACTCCATTACTTTTGTATCTTCTTCGCCTAATTCTTTCAATGAAATTAAGGTGTTCTGGTGAGGGGATGCTTCTACAATGCGACTGTTAAACTTCACAAGGCTTTTCGAGGTTGAAGACTTTGTGTCGTAAAAGTTGTAATCCTCTCTATTACATCTCCTTCTCAAATGATCTGGCGTTCTTTTTACTTCATATGTTTCAGTCTTATTCAGTTCCGTTCATTTGGAGCTCCTCCTTGCTTCTAACCATCGCACTCCCGCCACCCCAAAAGAAAAACACAGGCTATGCCTCTAATTTCTTTCACGCCGAATTTCTTTTTCCTCTACCAAGCTTCTGATTTTGCAAATTTGAATCACTCTTTAACTTCTCTTCGTTCGGCTTCCCTACTTTCGTAATTCCAAGCAAGGCATTAGCCTACAATCCTGCCTACTTGCCCTTTTCTAGAGTTAAATTAAGAAAGTCCTCCAAGTATATGTTAAATGTTGAAGACCTGAATATCACATTGATATTACTAAAATATATTAATCAGCTATGCAACATAGAAAGGTATAATTATGGGCTTATCGCGTTCTATTTTTTTTCCCTTCTTCAAGGTTTTGTCCTGTTGAATTTTGGATCAAAATTTGTTATGTGAGTGAAAATTGGGTTTGAAAGTTTAAATTTCAAGAGGTGTGTTTAAGAGTCAATTAGTGAGATTTTGAGATAATCAGTTAGTGAATCTAAGTTAGTCAAGAATTTTATTAAGTTTCTCAAGATTCAGATTAAGTTGTTGTTTTAATTTAGGAAATCTTGTTATCAATTTAGTAGAACCTACTGTTTCAGTAGTTTATTCTTTTGATTGGATTTCTTACTGTACTGTCACAGCATCCGTCAGTTCGATGTAATTTTTACCTTATTGTTTCACTCAGATCCAAGTCTTCTTGTAATTGAAGTTGACAGATTATAGAGCGAAAATGCTAGCTACCCCCATTGGTTTCCACCAATATCTTCCACCATAAGGTGTCATGGGGATAGTGGCATTATAATAGGCACCAAAAAACTCTTCCTCTTCTCTCTCTTTTCTCTCTCCAAAAAAAAAAAAAAACCCAAACTTTCATTTCTTTTTTAAGTTTTAGTCATCATTAGTTAATCAAATAAAACATGGTTTTTATTTTTTCGATGTCTTTCGGCATATTTCTTCGTCATTTGGGGCGATTTTTCTTTGTCATTTTGGACGATTGTCTCTTCGCTTTGCGGACGATTTTTTCAAATCTTCATGGCTGGATCGTGGCTTGCTATTATCGGTTCAAAAACATCAATCATTCAACACGGTATCGCTTTGAATCTATTTTCAACATAAGAGATTTAGGTCATCCAGGTTCGTTTGGGTATACAAGATTACGGGCAAAGTACTCCTTTCTTTTAGGAGCATCTCTTATCAAAAAAAAAAAAAATCAGAATAAATGGTCGGGATTGATTCCAGATAAAACCATCATCTTTCCCTACTACATAAACAAAAATTGGATATCTTTACGGTTTATCGCTCTTTCTCTTCGCGATATACTTGTAATTGGTATCCTTAATTGTATTAGGGGTTTAATCATCTTGTATTTTGATGTTTTTGTTATTCTCGTAAGTGATCGTGTAATCAGTATTTTGATTGACAAAAATAAAATTAAAAAAATAAAATAAAATAAAAAATAAATAAAAAAAAGGTCCCCCTGTTAACTCAAATCCAGGGAATTTAGGGATGAAAATGGTGACACCTCATGGGGGAAACCCATGGTGGAAACCAATGGGGAAAGCGTAACACTTCCGTGTATAGAGGTACTTTCTGAAGCTTTTTCCGTTTGAGATTATAGGCTTGTATCCAACCAAACCAAATTGATTGTGTATCACACTTCAATGATTTTGTACCCTATCTTTGTCTTCTTTAGAGTTTTTGTGTGTACCCTAATATTTTTACAATAATATCACCTAAAAGCGGCCCATTTTCATTGGCCCATTCCCACATATTTACTTCCAAAACCCTAGGAAAAAGTTCTGGAACATTCTAAGATGCGTTGTATAAATACAGGGAAGATAACCCTAAAAAGGTATGCCTCCAAACCCTAAAAACTCCTGTAGAAAACTCTATGCTAACTTGAGCATCGGAGAGTTTTTTACAGGTACCCCCAACATCAGGAGTAGCAGATCGAGCATCAACTTCAATTTGAGATTGTTTGTGGTGAAGATAAATTTTTGCCCAAACATCTTTGGCGCCGACTAAGGGGAAACGAATAAAATAATCGTGCTTTCCCAGTGAGAAGGGTATTACGGAAATTTGATATCGTGTTCGTGAATGATATCCTGTCTGTTATCTTCGAAAACAGATCATTGTATCAATTGAGATCGTTTAAATTGCATCAGTAACAAATCCAAAGCAGATCAGGCTGAATGTTGTTCGGATAGCAAATAACATCTGTTTTGCTCGCTTGTATCCTACCAGCAGCAGCCATCAGGTTCGCAACGAGGCCAAATAACAACAGGCTTTGAAAGCATTTATCTTGAACCAGAAGCTAGGACAGCACATTAAAAGGGGATGAGATTTTTCTTTCTATCCTTACTCTCCTGTTACTTTCTTTTGGTTCCATTCCATTCCATGCCTAACATGTTTTCATAATAATAAAGCTCAAAGGCGGAAACAAGTTTCCGTGGTAAAGAAACCAATTGTTCTCGCAGCCAGAGGCTTACATCAAAGTCTAGCTGCTAGCGATTGCCATATATCAATAACTAAACGAGTAAAGATATCACCTGCTCACTGGTTTATCCTTTCTTCTCCTCCGTCACATCTTTACTGGTTTGCCAATCCGTTTCCTTTGTTTTTATCTATATATATTTTGGTAGCATGTGTATCTCTTGTACATAAAATCGTGCTTACACGTACGCTACTCGATAATCTTTTTGGTGATTATACGTAATAAGCTGCAATACAAACAGCCACAACTTTCTTGTGATGTGCTAAGGATTTTTGTCTTTTAAGCTTTTTAGAATTCGCAGTAAAGAATGCTCAACGGCCTCAACCCCGGATTCCCTCTATCCTGCAAGCGCGATTTGGAAAGTCCATGACGAAAAATAATGGACAACCAAAGCCTCACCCTATCTGTGAGCATATCAAAGCCTAACCCAAGCTGCCAGAACAAAAACATCAGAAGAACAGTAGTGACCCTTGTCCTACGCGAGTTCTAGGATGGGAATAAAGCTTTTTCAAGAAAACTCAAGTTTCTTCCTGTTAACACAACTCTTACGAGCGTCTTTGGCGCTGAATAGTAACTTGTGTATCAGCTGACAACGTAATAACCAGCAAAACAAGTCAGGCATATGAGCGGGATACTTTAAGGACCTTCAGCCCACAACCACTACAATTGCGTGTCTATTGTAGGATACTACGAACGATCTGCGGGAGATCAACTTAAAAATAAAATAAAAATGGACGTCTTCATTTTCTCCTCCATCACGTCTAAACTGGGTTTGAGTTTCTTTTTCTTTTTCTTCCTCGGTTATCTATATTTTTGTTTGATAATAGGGTACCTCTTATACGTGAGACCGTACTTATTTATAAATCACATTATCACATCCTGGTTCTATGATTTGTAATAAGCCTTAACATCGAACATCTGTTTGGAAGTCAATCTGGTAGATCCAATATTATATAAGCTGTCTACCACATATTCTCTTTATACAGTAACTATTAGTTTTCAGTATTATTGCTTACTATGTACACCTATGTTTCTTGGTACTCTTGGTGCAACCAACTAGTTCATTTTGGATGTTTTACCAAGACTTAAAACTGACCATCTTGATAATCGTGAAGTCAACCTAAAATTAGTCGTTTCTTTTTGTGCACTGAATGGATAAGGAAGGTCACTTTTACTTTAGTCAATCACCTGATACTTGATACTGAACATCTAGTTCACTACTACGGTGTAAATATCTGCAATTTACTCAAGATCCAGCTCAATTCTTAATTTTTATTTTTACGGCATGCTGCTAACACCCGTTTAACGGTTTTGTGGTTGTTTACCAATTCATTATGTGAATGCTGGCCGTAGCATCTCGTCGTTGTGGTACCAGACAGAAGAAGGATAATGGAATAACTCGTGCTATACATAAAATTGTAAACGGAGCAGTCGCCAAGTACTTCCCATGAAGCTCAAGCTCAATGCAATGCTGTAGACTGTCATAGTCAAAAAAATTGCAGAGAATGTGCTTGATGAAAGGAACGAAGATCAACCAGTTACGCACATATCTCCCATCCAATTCTACTGGCGATCTCCTTGCTTCTGTAGCATAATCAAAATGAAGTTCAAATCCAGAGACGTCCGAAATATGGTTTAAGGAATGCAACTCCATAACAAACCTTATCTCAGAACCTGTATCACAACTCCAAGTCGTGCACTTAACATAAGGGACGAAAAGTACAGTGCCTGCCGCAGAACCTCGAAGCGCGTCTAGCAGGACAGCAATAATGGACGCATCAGAAATAACTATAGTGATGTCAGACGTAAGCAGATCAGATCTCTCATCTAAGTAATGTGTGAGAGATAACGCACATCATCCCAAAATAGCTGCAGTTCAATAACATATAAGGCAGACAACGCTGAATAAGCTCATCAATTTTTATACATGAAAGTGTGACTGTGAACGCATCGGGGCAGCTGAAAGGATCATGGAAAATTAAAGACCGACAAAGATTAGCTCAGCCACACTTCTAACAAAAGCAACTGAAACAGGTGTCAGCAGCATTACCAAACGCACAAATTTTCATTATTGAGAGCTAACATGGTTTGTGGATCTAAATATCTTTGTGGATCCAAATATATTTGATACGACTATGCTTTAGTTGAATTATATTTTCCAAGACCTCGATCTAAGATTCCGTCTATTCTGCTTGAAGACTAAGAGTATACAGACATAATTCTGAGCTCTAGCTCGATTACTGTATTTTTTGCAATGACGCCCGGCCCTATATTGTTAAACTTAAGGTTCAACTCAAACTTAATTGTTGTATATTCATCTCCAAAACTAGGAGGTATTTATAACAAATGAAAGTAAAGTAATTACAAAATAATTGGGTGATTGATGGAGTAATTGGTGGAGTGATTGGTGGAGTAATTGGAGGTGTAATTGGAGGAGTGATTGGTGGAATTGGTGAAGAATGGTTGAGTCAACAATTGGAGATTCAACACTCTCCCTCAAGGTGGTGCATATATGTCACAGATGCCCAACTTGACAAGTGAATCGTTAAATATATTATTTGATACGGCCTTTGTTAGAATATCTGCCAGCTGTTGTGTTGTTCGGACATATGGTACTTCAATAATGTTTTCTTCGAGTTTCTCATAAATGAAGTTCCTATCAATTTCCACGTGCTTTGTTCGATCATGTTGCACTGGATTTTCTGCAATTTTAATTGCTTGGTAGTTATCACAAAACAACTTCATAGGTTTTTCAACAGGGAAACCAAGCTCCTCCATAAGCCTCTTTAACCATAACAATTCACAAATGCCTTTCACCATTGCTCTGTATTCTGCTTCAGCACTTGATAAGGAAACAACCTGTTGTTTCTTAGACTTCCATGTCACTAAATTTCCTCCAACAAAGGTAACATACCCAGATGTTGATCTTCTCTTGCCACCTTTACCTCCCCATTTTGATCTTTTGCCTAACGTCCGAGGCATTTTCACAACCTGGTACTCCAAATTGGGGCATTTTGTCACTTAGCTTTGGATAACATTCGACGTTCTCAGTTTATACATAAGCTAGCACAACGAATATACCTATGTCCTTGCAGAGCATGACTTTTAGGCTGAAAATACAAGCCTATTTTTATATTTTACTACGAGTATTATTTATTACTTTCAGATATACTTTGTCAAATTGCCATGGAAAGATGGAGACATTTTATGAACTCTATTTCTCTGGTTATATCTCAATGACATCTTCAGACTTATCTCTGTATTCTGTCATTGTGATACTAACAATTCTTGTAGAAATATAACCTGACCAGTGCAGATGAAATTCAGCTTCGATAACACTGCTAAAGAAAACTGGATTTCATCACTTATTTCAAATCTATGCTGCATAAAAACAGTAGAGACTCATGTCCTACACGAGTTTTGGCAATAGGGTTAAAGCATTTCTCCACATGCTGAGAACAGAAGTGACGGTCCTAATCCTACGCTAGTTCTAGCTGTATAATCATTCTTCCTACATTGTGCTAATAGCAGTATGTAGCGACCCTGGTCCTACTCAAACTCTAGTAATTTTGCACGAATCTTGAATAGTAGTATTGGCCCCAGTGCAAATTCAAGATAGCAGAAAACTTATCTTCACACCATGAACGAGTAAAATGCAGCAAGAAAGTGCACCCTTGTGCGAGCATTAAGCAGCATGACCTTCACTATTTGCTGGGGACGAGTTACGTTTCACTTCAACTGCGATGATCAACGTTTGGGGAGTGATACATAACACTTCGTCATAAACTCACACTTCTGGTCGCTTATTTCTTGATAATCTTCCGCATCCTGTGCTTAACCGGTAGTCTTTCACATCCTGTGTTTAACTATGTATCACAGGCGTTTATCTTCTTGAAAGTCACCGTAATTACCTCAAAAATATTGCTGGGGAAAAAGAAATTAAGAGACTAGAGCAGGGCCGGCCCTGACATGTTAATGCCCCGAAGTTCATATCCAAAGTGATGCCCCTAGGCCATATATAATAATAAAAAAGTTATTAATGTTACATGGCCTACAACCCATTAGATGTGCGGTCCAACTAGATTCCTAGGGTTGTATATAAAGGAAACTATTTAAGCATTCTTCTCTAATCTCCTAATAAGATTGTTCTTTCCTTCCTCTTATCATTCCCTGTTTTCACCTCTAATTCACCTAAAACACGTTATCAGCTACGATCTCTTTCTCCACTGAGATTTTTTTTTTTTGGGTTATCATTGAATCACGAATAGCATCTCAACAGCATGCCTCCATCTTCGCTGGACTTTGGTACTTATCGTATTCCTTCTATCAGATCAATCAGATCCCTTAAAGCTTTGAAAGGTATACCTAAATAACGATTTTTTGTTTCCTCAATTCGTCGTGCATAGGCTACGTATGTCCTTAGTGACTTATGCTATTCAATGAATCTATATGGTATTCTTTGTCCGTTTGTGTTCCATGTCCGTTTTGATAGACAAATTAGAATTTTATTAAAAAGAAATAAAAATGAAATTGATTGGCGTGATATGATGATGGGACTGTATTACTTGTCCATTGTAGATAAAGTTAACCACATGCTTCATGTGTTTTGTATGTTTCCTATGGGTATGTTGATATCACTTCATGATGAGTATGTAAAAATCACTTCATGTATGTCACTTATAGGTCATTAACATGTCTCGGTTTTGTGTGCCCTATCCTATTTGATGCCACTTCATGGTGTTGTACTAATTCGTATAAAATCACATAATTCATTGTGTGTATGTATGAGATTTTTTACCTATCTTTGCATTATATAATCACATTTTTCTTCCCATTATGTTAGTAATTTTAGCCATGGAAAATAAAATGACTTATTTTACGGTTACACAATACTGGACCATTGATTTGCTTCACTTTACATATAAACCTTAAGTTTGACTATGAAATTTTGAACGGAATAGCCAGTTATCAATGTTGGCATCTTGGAATTATGGTACCTAAATTGGTCATATGGATGCCGGAATGTATTCGGCATCTGTTGTCATGTTTGTTTTGTTTGTTTATATACATTGATGGTGATAAAATTGTGGATCTGTTAAAAGAAAAAGATATTGTCTTCACGAGCAGTGATTGAGTTTTTGTCTTCACGGGCAGTTGTTGTCTTGATTGTAATTCCTCAATTTGGACCAACTGATGGGCAATGATTGATTATTTTTTATTTTTTATTTTTATTTTTCCACTTTCCTTCCTGGGTTATTTCTTCGTCTACGCCGCGGAGGAGATGATGCTTGCTAAGGCATCCTAAGAGTGGGGAAAGTAGCAACAGAAAATGTACGACATGTCCCGATCCGTGGAAGTGGTGACCGGTACCGATCCAACTCGGGCTCCGGTCCTGTTCCGATCTGATTCTGCTCCGTTAAGGTTATCCCGTCCCGTTCCAAATTTAATACTGGGGCGTGCGCGATTAATGTCGTTTTGGTTTTGGCTATATACGGTGGGAACCAAATGTTGAGGTATGTAACTATAATGTGAGTTTTTACTCGCTAAGCTTATTTATTTGTTTTTAGAATATGCCTAGTTTTTGTTTATTATTGTCTTAAAATAAGTCATCATCTTATAAACGGTCAATTTAAATTATTTTTATTGATCTATATCATTAAGAATTTTGGTCTTACTGTTATTTGTTCTCTTGAATATGATATATTGGTTATAGTTGAATGGTGTATTTTTCTTAATTGGTTGTACCAACTCAATTCCAATGTATTTTTTTGGGTTTTAGAATTACTCGAGCACCATTATTATGTACTTGATACTTTCTTCCCAAATTTGAAATGTACCGTGGGATGCAATCCATTGGCTCGACTATTAAGAGTCGATATTTTTCAAAAGATACGTTGGAAATAAAATCACATGTATTCCAATTTTTTGTGGAAGAACTCACAAAAGGTGATACGAGTCATACAATTTTCATTTCTCTACTTCATCCATAATACTAACGAACCGGCATATGTTGAAGTATGACAATAAGAGAATTAATTATTTTTAGTTCTATATTCAGCCTAAAGTAAGTGGTTGACATATGTAGTGAGATCTCTTGGACTATTGAGATAAAGAAATTTCTCAAATTAAGCTAAATGTAGCAAAATTGAAAATGGAAAGAACCCCAAAGTAATGAGGGTTAGACCTAATGACTCGTATAAAGCATGTGAAAAGGGACATATATATCATGAGACAAAAAGATGTATTTTTTTCTCCACTAGTAATGACACCAAAGTACAGGTATCAACTGAATACGGGATGAAGCTTAAATGTAACTCTATCTCCCATCATAAATGAAAGAGTTGGAAATGCACATGGTCATAGGTGTTGGTATATACAATGTAATGTGTGTATCATAATAGCAACCAATTTTCACATCAACTTTAATGGCAACAAGAACTTTGCCTGGCCAATTGACTATCTTATCGAGCACAACACTGCTCATTTTTTTCAAGATAGAACAAATACGTCGCAAAATCTCTAGATGTACCAAGAGATAATCACACCTTGTTAAATTCTCAAGTGTTGATTGTATCTTTTATAGTCTCTAATATATATAGAAGGAAATATATTTTAGAGAAACTAATGAGTCAATCTAGTGCAATGTAATTCACTATAATATTTGGATTATTGAATCATATTGACTCCGACGATGAAATGTTGGAAACTGACTCATACAGGCTTTGGGCATAACCATAAAGAAACTTTGGTTGTGACATGATGATTGTTTTGAAAGAACTCATACAAATATCACTTTATTTGAGTGAACGAAAATGGGAAAAAGATTGACAAAATGCAAACTGACGACATATCTCTCAATAAGTGTTTTCTAAATTACTAGATGCACAACCCCCCTTCCCATTATGCTTTTAGATAAAAAAGCATATCACTCATTTTTACAAAGTCTTCAGTAAAACAGGATCGAGACTATCCTAAGATGGAAATGGTAAAAATTCAATATTACAAAGAAAACAAGGTGAACTTTAGAAAAATATTCATGCAGAATGCGGACCATTAAAGTGACTGATGGATCTGGTGAATATTTTGACATTTTGGACTAGTTATAGTTCCCAGGAAATTTGTGTTTGAAAATTCCTAGCACATATTACACAATGCAAAGTGCAAAGGCTAACCACCCTTGTTAATGCTAGAGAATTTACATCAAAAATGACTTGATGAATATTGCATGTTTAATAGGATCAATGCAGAGCATCTTATACCCAATGGTCTCGCAGAGGCTACCATCAAAGGTTACAGATGGTGCATAAGGAATAGGTTATGCGTACCAACCTATCTTTTATTTCTTTTGGGATATGCAATATTACACGCATCTTACTTAATTCGTTTTTAGAACCCAATATTAGTCAACCTTTTCTGCGTACCAGTTGGTAACTGGATTTAAGCCTGACATTCGTGTTTTTACGCATTTTTGGTTACACTATATATGTGCCATTACGACTCCACATCGTATTATGATGGGTCTTCAAAAATGTTAAGTAGTTATGTTGGAAATGAGTTCCCAACAATTATCCGCATTTTAAAACTTTTGGCAGGAGATCTCTTACCGCTAGATTTGCGGGTTGTCATTTTAATGAGACATTCTTCCCATCGTTAGGGGGAGATAAGAAAAAGTATTTTCTAAGGGAACGACAAGAATTGTCGTGGTGTGTTCCCACTATGTCTCATGTTGATTCTTGTACTCCACAAATGTAAATGTGAAGTGCCAAAGAATAATCAATTTTTAGAATGTACACTGATGTCGCTAAAGTGACAAGATCACACATACCAGCTGCAAATATTCCTGCAAGGTTAGAAATCCTCATTATGGGGTACACCATAGACTAAGGTGTTGCAACTACACTTGGTGGAAGTGTAGTTAAGGCCATGGCTCCATAAAGGAAGATGGATATGCCACTAGGTTCGATCAATGCTCACATAGAAAGGAAGTAGATGAGTAAGGCACAACCTAATTTGTATCATTAATGAAATCATCTCATTTGATTGTCTTTGACTATGTCCATGAATCAATACTAGAGGACGCTCCGAAGTTTAACGATTCCAGAGAACAATGACATCCCAAGTGGATTATGAGAACACACACGAGTCAATGGAAAGATCGTGTGATCATATTAATGATTATTATTTTCATATACAGGTGCTAAAGAAAATTGAGCACGATTAGATCGAACCATGCTTCTTATTGTTCGAATATCAACTATAAAGAGCATATTTGGCCTACACAATCCAGGTAGAATTTGATTCTTTGACAAATATATAGGTATTTGGTGTGGTAGTGCTAACCAACCAAGTGTAAAGCATGTGGACATACATGATTATTTGTCACAAAGCATAGTGAGAATAATGAAGTCATAATGGTATAAAGACTCTCCTTGTGGCGCGAGGTATCCCACAAAGCCCTGGAATTGTTTACTTTGTTGTAATGAGCATTATAGCATTTTTCTACTTAGTTAGCTTGGTAATTTCAAAAGGACTTGAAATGCAGCACATGTATGTGGTTGTTACGTATCTCTGAAATAATCAATAGATGGAAGATATTTATAAAAGTACTTGATAGACTTTTGTTTCCCAAATCAAATGACTCTAAACCAAAGAGTGTGTTTACAGTTAGATAGAACGCTCACTTATAGATTCAAGCAATCAGGCGGATGTGGTATACCCGTCCAAGTGACTATTTGATTTGGAGGGGATAGACAAGTAAGTTATTTTTCCTTGCGTATTCACAAGAAAGTTCCTGATTTTGAATTGTAGTTATCTATGTCAATGGTACGGACATGATGCGTACTCTTGATGTAATAAAAGACCTTAAAAGGTATTTGAAATCCGAATTTGAGATGAAAAATCTGGGGAAAGCTCGACCGAATACTGAGCTTGTGGTATATTATCCCACCAGTTTGCATTTGTCTAAAGTTGTCAGGCAATTTAACAAAGACATGCATCCTGATAGCACTCCCATGATTAGTCGAGGTTCAAATGTAAGTAAGTGACCATTTCGTCTAAAGGAAAATGACGAAGATGTGTTGGGAGATGAAATTCCCATATCTAAGTACAATAGACGCATTGTTGTACTTAGTATAATAATGTACTCGATAAAATTTTGCATCCTCAAGGAATTTGTTAGATAGATATAGCTCGGCGCCTACGCAATGTCATTGGAATGGTATAATGAATGTAATCATGTACTTAAAAGTAACCATTGACATAAATTTTGTTTTTTCCCTACAAATACATTAAAAGGAATGCTAATGAAAGTGCAATCCAAAAGTTGTTGATTATGAAGGAACAATAATCTCTTCTCCAACGAAAGTAATCAGAGGGAGATATGATAGACTATTTTTTAAGTCATTACCAATATTCAGTTTCGAAAAATACATGACTAAGGGAACTGTCTAGAACAACTCTGAAAGTAATCAGGGGGAGATTCCGACATCAGGGGGAGGATCCAAGGATATGATGTCGACATAATTTACTTCAAAATTGAAGTCGTGTCGTACTCTTTTTCCCTTAGATAGAGAATAGTTTTTCCCAAAGGGTTTTGTTACTCGACAAGGTTTTTAGCGAGACGACACTAAAACATCGAGTATGTTGAATGTTGAAGACATAAAGATCGCGTTGATATTACTAAAAATATCTGAATCAAAGAAATGAAACGCGATAGTCTGTTAAGCAACGTAACTTCCAGGATCAACAACATGGTCTTATAAGTTTTCAAGTCACCAAGGTACAATGTGATAAACTCCTTTTGACTGCATTAGACTAATGAAAATTGTCTGACATCAGGGGGAGTATCTAATGGTGTGTTGAACTCTTTTCCTTCACCGAGGTTACTTTTTCCCACAGGGTTTTGTTGCTCGGCAAGGTTTTTAATGAGACAACAACGTAGCACTTGGAATGTAATTTCCCAACTAAGGCTATTGTCTTTCCCACGAGGATTTTCTGCCTTAAGAGTTGTGAAGCAACTAGTCAACTTCAACAAAACAAAGTGATCATCTGCAACGGATCACATTTACCTGCATCTGCCATGTTGTACTCTTTTCCCTTCGTCAAGGTTTTGTCCCAATGGGTTTTTCCTTGTCAAGGTTTTAATGAGGCAACATATTCGAGTCTAACTATGCTCTACGTTTGCGTAATATTTGTACTCTTTTTCTTTAGTTCAGGTTTTGTCCCTCTGGGTTTTTCCTGACGAAGTTTTAACGAGACAATTAACTTAGACTCGTCGATCTTTGAGGATCGTATTGCATGTGACGAACTACATATAAAATATTAGACAACATGTGAAGTACTACATGTGAAGAGTTGTACCAAGATTTTATCCCACTGGGTTTTTACTTTTCAAAGTTTTAATGAGGCGATTGATTTCGGCACAAGCCATCAAGGAGAGGACGTCATTTGAAGAACTATATGTGAAGCACTATGTATAAAGTTTTGTTATTGAACCGCACAAGGGGGAGTGTTACAGGGCCTACAACCCATTAGATGTGCGGTCCAACTAGATTCCTAGGGTTGTATATAAAGGAAACTATGTAAGCATTCTTCTCTAATCTCCTAATAAGATTGTTCTTTCCTTCCTCTTATCTTTCCCTGTTTTCACCTCTAATTCACCTAAAACAATTAAATCATTTTTTAGCACCATAAATAAACTGAAGCACTATTTATTTTATTGCTCGTCATTATAGCATATAATAGAATAAAAAGATTAGGTCAAGATGTATCAAATATACCGGTTATGTGTAAAAACTCTATTTTGCTTATCTTGCTTGCGTAGTTCAAAAAAGAGAGGAAAAGGAACCAAAAGACGCAAAATAAAAATATCGTGTTCAGTTTTGCTTATGCTCTTCCAAATACTTCAAAAAAACAAAAATGTTCCTCCAAAGTGGGTCCCGTGATTAAAAGCAGGTGCGAAACGACTTCATTTCCTTCTACATGTTCTATCGACATGTCCCCTAATAATAAAGCAATAACACTTCAAACATTTTTCCACCGTAGATATCTATATGTAGTTGACTATTATAATGGGAAAGAAAGGAAAAATTTGATGCCCCAAAAATTTTGATGCCCAAAGCCATGCTTCGGATGCTTCGCCTCAGGGCCGGCCCTGGACTAGAGTCAAACTCTTACGTGGTCGTATATCAGCTGTCACGGGAAAGCTTCTTGGAGACAGTTCGCAGCGATCATATCTCCCAAGATTAAATTTTGGTGTACCCATCAACGGGTTTTAGTCCATGATGCAGATTACACCCACCTCATTATTTACCTTGGTTGTCCGTGGTATAAAACTCTTTCTTAAGAAGCGAGCATAAAAGTTTCTCTCTACCGCAAGCACCGACCGACGATACATGAGCAAGTAAACATACTAGCATAAACGAGTACCATTGGCTTGTACTCGTGTATACTAGTGGGGGCAACACCACTATAAGGAGAGTCAGAGAATTCTTTCAGGTTCAATATTATTCGCCGTATCGGACTGTAATTCGGCGGAGAAAGAAACATTCTCACGCTTGCAGTAGGAAGCCAGGAAGAAAAACCTTATGAGTTATGACATTAGCTTTGTACGTTATGATAGAACAACACAGACAAGATAAAGAGAATTGAGTTGCATATGATCGACGCAAAATACGAGAGAGAAGCTACACCAAATGACTGCTAATATAGATATTAGTTTCACTCCCAAGAAAGTATCTTGGTGTCACGCAAAATATGAAGGAAGATCAGGAAAATTGTATCCTTGAACATCATTTCGGAATATATCTATTGCCTATGGCATCGAACGGGGCGCGTTGGTGTCATCAGAGGCTGCAGACAAAGTGTTGGAAATTGTAATTTGTAATCTAGAGTTGTCTAGATTAGTTTAGAAGAGTGTAGAAGTCAAATGTTTGGAATTAGCTAGTTAGTCTAATTAGTTTAGAAAACTCTAGAAGTAGCTAGAGTAGGTAAAGATCAAGAGAAGTTGGTCAAGTAACATAATGTAAAACATGTGAAAAAAATGTTAGTGGTTGAAGTTGGTGGTCAAATTAGTTGACATTTTGGAAAACTCTAGATATAACTAGAGTAGTCTTGTAAGCCTATAAATAGGCATGTGTATCAACATTTGTAATTGTAAGAAGCAATAAGTGATTAATAAGATTAAGAGTTTGTGAGAGTTTAAGAGTTAGTCTTGCTTCCTAGGAGCTCTATACGAGCAACACAACCATGCTCGTATATCTCCGAAAATTTCCAACATGGTATCAGAGCGGAGGTTCGATCCATATGGGGCGTGTAAGCTGCGCGAATCAAAATGTTTGTAGAGTTTAAAGCAAACGCGATAGTGAAGGTATGATTCTCAACTATACAAAGTGTTGAGTTTTCATTGTTTGTTTTGGATCCCGTATGAAAGTTATCACCCATGTCTAATAAAATGAGTTTTGAGAGGAAAAAAAAAAGATGAGAAAGAAAAGATGTTGCTCGTGAAGTTGAAGTTAAATAGTTTTGATATGCAAAAACGTCTCCAAAAAATGAAAGGTGAAAAGAGAAAAGAGAAATTGTAGGGAGTGCATGTGGAAAAGAGTGCACTTTTGTACATGGCATGGGAAAAGCCATGTTGTCACGAGATGCTAATCCTCTACTCGTGACGGGAGTAGCCGGGTGAAGGCTAAGAGATGGCCGCGTAAAGGCCAGGCCGAGTGAAGGCCGAGATGGTGGGAACACACCCACTTAGAGGCTAGCAGAAAAGATAAGCTAGATGGAAGAAAAGAGGATAGAGAAAAGATATTTGGAGACACTACGAGAAGACGAGATGATGTCGATGCGAAGAAATGTTTGACGTGAGAAACAGAGAAATTACCCCACGAGCATGAGAAGCAAAGGATGAATGAGATTGGGTGAAGATCGAAACAACGCAATGGAGATTACAAATTAGGAGGGGATGTTGGAAATTGTAATTTGTAATCTAGAGTTGTCTAGATTAGTTTAGAAGAGTGTAGAAGTCAAATGTTTGGAATTAGCTAGTTAGTCTAACTAGTTTAGAAAACTCTAGAAGTAGCTAGAGTAGGTAAAGATCAAGAGAAGTTGGTCAAGTAACATAATGTAAAACATGTGAAAAAAATGTTAGTGGTTGAAGTTGGTGGTCAAATTAGTTGACATTTTGGAAAACTCTAGATATAACTAGAGTAGTCTTGTAAGCCTATAAATAGGCATGTGTATCAACATTTGTAATTGTAAGAGCAACTGCAGTCATACGACTATAACCAAAGAGTAAAGACCAAAAAAATTTGAAAATTTTGGGTTTACTCCGTGTGTGACGCTACGGGTGGGAAAACCAAATTTGGTCAGGCGCAACTTATGATTGCGCCTGAATGGGGCGCAACTAATACTTGCGCCCCATCTTTTTTTTTTTTAAAAATTTTTTTTGGGCCGGAACTCATAAGTTCCGCCCCATTTTCAGTTTTCAAATTTATATTTTATTTTTTTCCCCGGGCGTAACTGTGAATCGCGCCCCAATTTTTTTTTTGGCTCGGACGTAACTTGAACTTGCGCCCCATCAGCGTGAATCGGAATCTCGCCGAGTAAAGACCAGAGTAAAGACCAAATTTGGTCTGGTATTTGGTCTTTGGTCTTTGATTTGATCTTTAGTCGCTCGATAATGTCTGCTATTTCGATGGTATTTGGTCTTTAGTCCCATGATTGTGGTTGCTCTAAGAAGCAAGAAGTGATTAATAAGATTAAGAGTTTGTGAGAGTTTAAGAGTTAGTCTTGCTTCCTAGGAGCTCTATACGAGCAACACAACCATGCTCGTATATCTCCGAAAATTTCCAACACAAAGCACCCTTAATTCTATCCTGATTACCCGCTCGTGACTCATAAATCTGTAACTCTTTAGGAACTTGGAAATGATCGGCATTCTAGTATGAAGAAGAAGCTTGCTAGAGGTCAGAGATCTTGTCCAGTTAAATTGGCTAATGTTTAAATAAATAGACTGGACGATGGCATATGATCGAATGTGCAGGAAATTGGAAGATCGACTAAGCGAACAAGATCAACCAAGTACGTGAACACTTTAAAGGTCAAGTACATATGAAAATGTTCCGAGGTTCGAGAATTACAGATAGTTCAAGACGCCTTTCACGAATCAGCTGCACCATGAATAAAGATGTCAAAAGATTCACACAAATATAACAGGGATGCAGAGAAATAAACGATACATTTTAACATCAACTAAGATGAATAAAGAGGTGGACGACTCATGCTGTCAGGAATACATATCAATGCTTGATCAAAATCAAAGAGCAGCTCGGAGGAAAATTTCCGGAAACTAGAAACATCATTCGCAGACATTGGAAAGAGATTATGATGGCGCGAAACAAAGTACATACAAGTTGAAAAGCCTCATATCTTCTGCGGTTAACCTCTTCTGGACCGTGCATACTAATGTACTTTGCATTCACTATCGATTGTCGGGGGACGTGCCTTCTTTGTTATTGTCACCATCAAGTTTTGAGCATGCTAAGTGCCACATAGGAGGTCACTAGTAACACAAGTACCGGTCTCTGACGACCGCAGCTGATCAAGCTTGACGCCTAAGACTCATATCAAAGAAATGGGCAGAAAAAGAGAAAGAGTGGAGCTATACGACGGAAGTGGCGTATCAGACAAGAATCATATTTCTACCATGGGAGTGAGACTCTATCACACTATCATGCACGCTTTGAAAGTGTTAATCAAAGAGAATTACATGCCTCAGTATTGGAGTGAAGCCTTAATTTGGTAAAGCAATAACACAATATTTCCTTGAACTCTTTGGTAGCTGGGTTCCAAAGGCAAAGATTACACTCTCCATATAAGCGGCTTCTCATTCAAATCAAAGTACCATGAGTCTCAATCGATAGATTTGGATAGTTAGCCAGTTGATCCAAATGATTCATAGGCTCAAAGTAGTCATTTTCAAATTTGTTGACCCAAATGATTTCCTAATAAGCATATGAAACTGATGGAGATCTTTTATTAAAGTACAATTTAACTTTCTTCTTTTGATGCTATTTTTAAAGTGAGTATTAATAAAACTAGGATCCCCGAATAACTTATCGACCCAGTGTTTGCATACGCACCTGAATCTCAATATCGATTTTACGGGTAACCTCGAAAAGATGTTCACAATGATATCATCCGGAAGGAGGCTTGATCTAGTCTCTTCTTTTGCTCCATCTACTACTGTTACTGTATTTTGCAACAATCGTTCCCACCTTCTCGTAGTTTTCTTCATGCTTCAAACCGTCATGAAATTGTACAGTGATATACAGTGAGCGTGGTGTACTTTCTACTTTAAGTACATCGCAATTGAAGTGTAAAGTGTAAACTCTACAATTCATTCTTGCCTCTAAGAAATGAGTCGGGTAGAAAAAGACGTCATCTCCAACTCAATCTGTAAATCTTGTCCGTACAAATTTTTACACCACATTACCAATTGTAAACAGAGATTAGTATCATCCATGGGAAGGTCTTCAGAAGCCACTGCCATATTTCCTAATCTTGTTCACATGAACACTCAGTGATGTTGCTTAGTATATGATCTTGTGCATATATGATTAGGATCAATATCATTATTCGAAATAGTCTCCCGTTTACAGTTTTCCAACCATCCGAATTTACTCCGATAGTAATACATAATAATAGTAGTAATGTAAACATATACCATTACGTCAACATCATCATTTTATGAAGTCGATAGGAGAAAGTTACAATAATAACTACTATGGAATACCAAATTGTGTGTTTTCTTTTGTACTAATAAAATCCGCAACTCCATCCACGTCCACCGGTGGATATTATACCTAACGGGTAATGGACACAGGTCCGATCATTCGATGGATTGGACCCGGGTGCCAAATCCGCTTCCACCCACCATTACTCACCCCGGGTATCTTTTTTTATAATAAGGGACACCCCAGAAACCACATGTCGTCCCCACAATTAAACTTGATTGTGCTGAGGACACATCAGCATTAACTTGCCATGTCATTGGCATCTGATCGGCCATCACTTAACAGGCACTACTTATTCAGAAGGGATCACCTTAAAATATGACACATTTTCGGGGATGCAAGATCAAACAGAATTTCATTACGTTGTTACTTAACGAGGAGAGACGTCCTCTACCAATCGGTACATGAGAAGAGACACCACCGTTTACAACCCATTTCTTTATAAGATGGATCTTTCGGTGAACTGTTCCATCGAAAGATTATGTCACGCCGCTTCATGGGAATCCTTTATATACTAAAACCTAAAACCTGTTCTTCTCCTTCACGTCATTCACTTTCATATGGTTATGGTTAAGCTTTACGTTGATTCAATAATAAATCTTAGTTACTTCTCTCTCATGGTTGTCAAGGATCCCTTTCGATCTATCAACTTAAGGTATATAGATTTACATTACGTTGGATTTGGGAATTTTCATTCATTGTGTTAATTTGATGGCTTGGTACCAATCTTTGCTTTCAAATCAGTTATTTCTTTTCCTTCAATAATAAAATATTCGGAATTTAAGTTGTCATCCATCTCATCTATATTGATATTGCATTCTTATTTCTTATAGAGAATTCATGTTATTGATCATGTCATATATAGCCATAATACATGTGATACGGCACAGCGGAAACGATTTAGAATAAACCGACGCGCGGAGAATCCACTCCGGTAAATAGGACTCAAATATGATAATCAACTCCAATCTTGGAGCAAAGTGACGAATAATGATCAATGATGATCAAACTCTCAAAGAGACATAACAGGTTATAAATCAAATAATAGTTTTCATTAAACGAACTAATCCAAGCTAATTACAAAGATAAAGGAAATGGCTATTTATAGCCTCCAAGCATTAAACCTAGAAATCTAGAATGTTCCTAAAATAGCCTAGAGAATATATTATTCTCATAAAAATAGGATAAATCTAACAAAGAAACTAATTATCTTAATAATTAAAATACTAAAATTAAGAGATATCCTAGATTTAGCCGTATCTTGGAATTTATGTGAATTCTCGGTATATGTCCCATATCAACATTACAATGAGACGTCCACCTTGATTATTTTTCTAACGGTTTTGTTAATGTTGTTGTTTTCTAGTGATGGCCTCAGTGCAGCAAATTTGTAAACTTTTTAGTGTGTTGGTTAATTCCATTCCATGTTGACCTTATACCATAATGATCAGTTAAGGACACTACACGAAGCAAGAAAGAAGAAATGTCATGGAAATAACAAAACAATAACCAAGAAATCAAACAAAATTGATACTCCTGTTCAGGTATTCAATGAGCATTTATAATGTCATTGATTTGTTCATTTGTCTTTGATTTGTTCCCTATGTTTGACAGCTCTCTCACTTTACGATACAAGTGGTAATCCGGATTCAAATAAGCCTACTACCAGGAACAATCGACGATGAGTTGATAAGTTCCCTTGGATAAGAGAAAAAATGTATCCTCACATCATACCAGGATTTGGGTTTATGTGGACAAACTTTGCTGGAGGCACTGAAGTTGTTGTGAGAAACAAGAATGCTAAAACCGAATGTTGGTTAGGTTTCCCAAGATGTGAGGATCCTTCATCCCTACATGTTTTTTGTCTCATTTTTTAGCTAGGCAATTTGTTTTCAATGATACCATGGGATAATTAGAATCAATACATTTTCGTTATTTATTTATGTAGATTTCGATTATTTAAATGCTATGCATGATTTTCCGGTAATACCATTTCGTATATATTCCAGAAACTATCGGTATTCTTTATAGCTCTCGGTCCGCGAGTTATAACCTCAAAGGTGTCACTACCCATCCACAAAAAAAAACCATCAAAACAAAAGTAACACAAAAACCCCAACAAAATAAAAGTAACTCGCAGATGATGAAACCAAAATTTGGTTTCATCATAAACCAAATTTGATGAAACCAATTTTGAAATTTGGGATTTTTATATCAATTTTAAAAATTTGGGATTTTGTATCAATTTTGTTTAAGATGGAGTTTTAATGGATCCCAATATTTGAGTGGGGTTTTTGTATCACAAGTTTGGTCACCTTAGGTTTTTATGACTAGTTTTGTCTCCTTTTATGTGACATGTAGTTCGACTCAAGTCAGGTTAATTGCACCGGGATGCCAATATATTGGATGAGCTTGACACGTGTTTGGTGAGAAAGATGCACCAAGGAAAATGTCGGACTCCACTCATGCATCCTCATTTCATTTGTATGTTAACTTGCTGAACTCTTTAGCTTATAACAATCAAAAGGAGCATGGTTCATGTGCCGCCAGTCTGAAACTACCATTTTCACACACGTTTGGGAATGCGCAAGGTGTGGTGGATCCTTACTCGATGGAAAACTTCTGGAGTGTCAATTTTTATTCTCAATGACTTAAGGTTCTAACTACAGAACATGAATGAGAGCATAGGTCTTTTCAACGTATGGAACCCGATTAATTGGAAAACAAATTGGTAAAAAGGAAGGCTATTATTGGAGCGTCACATTCCATTAGAGATGCGTCACCTAATAAGACAAAAACGGATCACCCATAAGTAATTTCAAAAACCTCTTATCTCAAATAATTTTATAATGACCAAACAACCCATATTTACTTAATTTTAATTTAATTTAATTAGATAATAATCAAATTAATGAATTTTGTTATATACTTGGTGAATTCTGGAATAAAGTTTTTGTGGGAAGAAAAACTAAAGAGGAATTTTTTTTTGGAGATTTCTTTCAAACCCTAGATTTTGATTCACTCAACCAAGATGAATGAAACAAGTGACCAATTCGAGGTGGGTGAATCTTTGTATGATATAGAAAACAAGTTTTACATCCCTCATGTTGGAGACCAAGAGATGGATGATTTGGTAGATGGTAGAGAGGGTTTAACACAAGGTGATGATGAATATCAACCAATTGAAGAAATAAATCGACAAAGTGAGAATCAATGGTTGAAAATCAACAAGTATGCCTCTAAACTATCTCCCATGAGCTCAATTTCGCTCAAAATTAGCAAAAATACGTTAAAAAATTCAGATATTTCAACTTTCTGCTCCTGTTATGGTTGGGTTTAATTCTCGGAGCCAACCGTAATCCATATTTACGGTTGGGTTTGGATGAACTCCAAACCGTAACTGGATAAGAATAGGGCAAAAGATTTGTTACGGATGGGAAAATATCTAGCTAAACCCAACCGTAAATAGTTTTTGCATGGGTATTTAATTCTGTTTTACGGTTGCTATATTCTTCAGAATTCGTAACCGTAACTTGAATTACGGTTGGAATCGATTTTTTAGTTCCTAACCGTAATTGTGCCTGTGTTTTAAGCATGTTCCTACGGTTGGAAATAAATATCTTATGGCTGGGGATTCAACAAACGGTTGGGTTCGTGGCTCTTCGAACCTAACCGTAAGTTTAAATTTTCTTCTTCTTTTGGACTAATGTTGTGATATTTTGGTTGATAGATCGTGCTTCTACCTATCCCGTCTTCCCAACCTAATGCGAACAAAATTCTAACTGAAGATTCTTCCCATCACTATTTGACCGACTTGGTAGGTGTTTTTTTTTCTATTGAAACTAATGGAAAGATATGTTGCGCATTCATTTGACCATATCTTTTTTGACTAACTTTGAGTTTTTCGACCATGTAGACATGGAAAACGAAGAAACAAGCACAGAAATGGAAAAGAGAACGTGGAAAGTTAATTATGTGTGTTATAGTTTGTAATGGATCAACAAATGATCGCCACTTTCAAATGTTTTGTGAGTGTAGTGGAGAAAGTAAAAGTCATGTAAAAAAGGGTACCGTATATGAACCAAAGACGAATAGGAAGAATACTACTTTCACTAATAAGACTAAATGCCCGTTCAAGCTTCAATTCAAGCACAACAAGAAAAGTGAGGAGTGGTATTGGTATTTGGAGAAAGTTGTATGCGGTCGTTATAACCATCCCATAACGGATACTTTTTTATCCCATCCTTATGCGGAGCGACTTAATGATGAAGAAAAACTCATTGTAAGCTCCTCAACCCAAAGAATGTTTCTACTTTGCCAACCATCTATAACGCCAAAACAAAATTGAAAAATAAACAATGGGAAAATAGAAATCAAATGCAACAATTAAGGCACTTGGGTGAGAAGTATAATTACTCGGTTTTCCATAATATAGATGAGCATGAACAAATAAGGAATCTCATATTGGCTCATCCCGAGTTTATACAATTGGCGCGGTGCTCCAATCAAGTAATTTTAATGGATTGCACGTACAATACCAACAAGTATGGTATTCCAGTGTCGAACATTGTTGGACAAACTTCCACCAACTCTCCATTTAGTGTCGTGTTTTGCTTCTTGGAAAATGAGCTTGAAGAGAGTTATGTGTGGGCACTACAACAAGTGAAGTTATTCTGCGTGGAGGGATATACTCCAAAGGTGATTGTCAGCGACAAGGAACAAGCATTGATGAATGCAATAGAGAGCATTTTCCAGGATGCCCATCACCTTCTTTGCACGTTCCACCTATGGATAGGATTGAGACTAAATGTAAGACCATCATTCGTCCTACAAAGAAAAGTCAAATGGAAAGAATAAAGAAACTACCGGTTGGTCAACAAAAGGAAGCCAAAGATAAATTTAAAAAGGATGAAGGGTTGGCGGAACTAATATGGGATAGTTTCCGAAGTGATTTGGAAGCCATGACATATTCTCTCACTGTGGAAGATTATGAAGAACGATCTCGTATGTTATTGGCTAGTTTGAGAAGTTATCCAACTATGGTGAAATATTTGGTGGATAATTGGTTGGATCCGCACAAAGAGAAGTTCATAGATGTATTCACAAACCAATATAGACACTTCGGCAACCAAGCTACAAGTACGGTGGAATCGGATCACAACAGGTTGAAGAAGAAGCTTCATAGTGGTGATGGTGGATTTGCTACGGTATTTCAAGCCATGCGCACCTATTTCCTTCGTGATCTCGATAGAGTTAAGGAGTATTTTGAAAAAAAACTGATCTAGTAGACACACTAAATGGAAAGACAATCCTTGGATTCATAGTATTAATCATCAAGTGTCGCATCGTGCAATTGATTTGATCATTAAAGAAGTGATACAATTTAAGTTGGGTAACTTTGACAGAAGAGAGTGTGTTTTTCCTAACATAACAAGTTTGGGCACCCATGTCGGCATGTCATAGCCACATTCAATGACAAAGTTATTCTGATACAAGATGTTGATCCCTTTTGGCAACAATTATCATTCCATGAAACAATAGTGGATCAAGATTTCGGAGGAACATTTGGCGATACCGACATCGAAAAAACGCTAGCCTCCAAATATTGTATGTTAACACGGGGGCAAAGGCGAATATGGTTGACTAACTTGAGTGACTTTGTATACCCACAAACTAGGAACAATATGAAGGAACCACCTAAGAGGAAGATAAAGGGGAGGATTTCTACGAAATAAAAGCGGAGTGTAGTAAGGAAAACATCAAGGGAATTGTTAAGAGAATCAAATAAAAGAGATCCTTCGGGAATTGAGTTGTTTCGAAAAGCCTATGAAGCTAGGATGAGATGGAGGAGGATGTTCAAGGTAGAAACAAACGAAGAAAAGTTCAAATGGAAAAAGGAGAACCAAATCATCGAAATGTACAATAAAAAGAAGGAGAACCAAGTCATCGAAATGTAAAAGAAAAAGATCTTGAGCCTCCCTCTCAAGAAATTTCAACAAGAAAAGTTGATTTCAAAGGAAAAGGTCCGGTCTTTCGTTCCAAACAACTAGAAAAAAGAGAAGTTGTTAAAGGTTCCAAACAATGCGGAACAAAACATAGGGGAGATAAAAGAAAAGGTTCCAAAGTATGCGGAACAAAAGATGGGAAAGTTAAAGGAAATGGTTGCGAAGTTCCCTCGCAAGGAAAAACAAGGAAAAGACTTGGCGGTGGAGACGGTGTTAAACAATTGGCAAGAAGTATAGGAAAAAGTCCGATGGTTGAAATACTTCCGTCAAGTGAAAGGATTGGGACGGTTCGTATTCCAAACACAACTTACAAACCACCCCCTAGAGATGAGAAGGGTCGATATTCCTGGAATTTATATATTATTTATGAAAATTACCTTCTTTTTTTCCTCGACTTTGTTCGTGACTATATTAAGGCCACGGATGAGGTAGACGAAGATGGGAATTATGGTTATCACGTCTTTGTGGATCAACTTGGACCCTTTGAAGATGCGAAAGATTGGGGTTGTGAAGAAGTTGACTATGTGAGGCAAAAATGTTTAATGGAACTACGTGGGCACCGAGATTATTATATACCAATAATGAGATGTGAAAAAGACGAGTCCGAGACGGTGTTAAACGAAAGGTTTGTTACATGGTAAAAGCGGTTACATGGAAATAAATGTTTGACAAGTGAGTATTGGATGTCCATGCCTATAAACGTCCAACTACTCGCCAATGCATTCAATTGTGTCGTCCATTAGATCTCAAATGAAATGAGTTTCACATTTGCACCAAAAAGAGTACCCTTTGATGAAGAATCGGATAAAACAAGAAAAGTGGTGATGGGTTACGTGCATGGAAACCATTTAGTCTGTAAGGACCCTCAAGATCGTCAACGTTATTAGACTAGTCAAGAGACGTTTAAGCCGATAATACTCGATTAGTTTAACATGAACGTTAATTAATAGGAATTAATCTAACAACGATCTAGCTACAAAACTAGTACCGTTGAATATCTCTCGAAAAGTTATATGAAATAGACTTATCGCACGTGTTATTCAAACACTAGGTGAAGAAGATTTATCAATTTGTTTTCAAAGGGTAAAATAGTAACTTCACATCTTATCCTTTTGGCTGCCCTATCTAACATGTTGCATGTTCCAGTATTCAGCATTGGCCTTATCTTAAACCAAATCGAGAGAAACTCATTCTCTCTTATCTTCTTCTTCTTTCTCTTCTATTTCTTCTTCTATTTCTTCTCTTCTTCCCGTTCTTCTCATGCTGCGAGTATTTGAGAGATTAAACGAAATATTTGTGATCAATAGGAGGTGTAGGATATTATAGAGTAGTTGTTGATGATGGTGTTAAGGTTGGTTTATCGTTGGATGAAGAAGAAATGACGAATCAAAGAGAATTGAAATTAGGGTTCTCATAAGATCGGTTTTATGTTTGGTTTGGTGCTGAACAGGAAGAATTAAGGACTGAGTTTGATATCAACTAGAGTTTGTAATTGAAGAATATCTCGAAATGGATAGTTAGGGTTTGAGCAGTGATTCTGCAGTTATTGAATTGAACTGATGAGATGTGGAATCAAGTCAAGCCAAATAAGATTTGATTCAACTGTTTGGGTAAAACTAATTAAGGTAATTGTTTCTCAGCTATTTTGGTAAAGTTCAGTTTCATGTATGTGGTTATATGATTGATAAGAAAGATGAAACTTGAAATGTTGTGGTGTTGCTTTGATATACTAACGAAAGGTATGTTTGTTATGATGATAAGAGTATGGGAAAGTGTTCTTGAATTCATGAACTTGTTATGAAACAACTTTTGAAGTCATGATAGTGGAGAATGTATAAACTGTGTAGGTGAAATGAATATGAAGTTGGTTACTATTGTAACTTGTTGACTTTGTATCTCAGTGGAATGAAGGGGTACTGCAGGTAGGGATGAAAATGATTGTTACTGGTAGTCTGGTATTTCAATGTAAGTATAAAGGTGTTGTTGCTTATGTATGGCATGATTTGGTAGTGGTGATAGTGTTGCAGTTCCTTAAGTTTGTAGTGTCACTTAAATGGTGTATTAACTGTTATAAGTGCAAGATAGGCTAAGTCAGGGTATGTGCATAATTGGAACTGGGAATTGGAAATGTGGATGGTGGTAGATATGAAAGTGAAAGTAGTGTATGGATTGATGAAGGTTTTTCCTGAGTTGAAGTTAGTGAATGAAGATGGTGTTAAAAGTGTTGAATATTGCCTCGGATTGAAATTATAGGAGGTGCAAGTGGAAAAAGAGTAGAAATAGTGTTGAGGCCAAGGTTAGGCTTATAATTTGGTTGATGCTTAGAACTGACTTTGCAGGTAAGCATAGTTTGAAGCTGTATTTAGAATTAGAGTTGCAATGGTTGTGTAGTGAACTAAAATATAATGTTTGTGTCACTGTGTTGAAAGAATGTAGGTTAGATGAACATTGGAGTTGAATCTGTACAGTGAAAGGCTTTCAGTTGCTGCCTAAAGGTGAGATGAAGTTGTAATTGAATTTGTGTTCTGAAACTGTGTTAAATAAATGATTTATTCTTTGACTTGAGAAGTTCAGTCAGTAGGTGTGTTAGTATTAGTCTAGTTATGAAGCAGGGCGAAAGTCTGTTGAATCTATGGCTTAGACCTGTTAGTCATCCTAGTCAGTTTAGCTGACTCAATTGTTTATCTGACTCAGTTAATCTGACTGAGTCGGATCTATTGACTCACCGAGTTCACAGTTTTGACCCGAGTAGACTCAATTGACCGATTTACACAGCTGACTTGACCAGACCTTGACTTGACTGTTGACGTTGACTATTAGAGACTGTTATTCGACTTCCTCCGACCAGAAGTTGACTGTTAGAGACCGTCAACTGACCAATTGGACCAGGCCTTTGATCAATGGGCCTATTTAGATAACTTGGGTTTAGAACTAGTAATCTTATGTTGTTGATTTGGACCCTTTATGGTCCGAACTATCCTTTGGTTCCTTCTACAAAGTTGTAGATATTCATAAGACATATCTAGTTGACTATAAAACCAATCTAATCGGATTAGTAAACCTTTGAAAATGTGTAGACCAATAGATGGGCTTAGAACCATTATATAATTCACTTAACATATAACTAGAGAATTGTATGAGATTATGATATGAGCCTTGTGTGAGCATTTTGGCTAATGTCTTAGAGTGCTTGTGTGATTAACAATTACTCTATTATTAACAACGATCGACTCAAGGACGAACCAGTGGATTGTACATCTCGAGGTAGGCGAGGCTTGTCATCAAAAAAGGTGGGAAACAATAACGAACTCTCTTGTATTCATTATTGTTTTACCAATCTGTCTTTTGTGAAATTCATGCATATCTTTGTGTTCTTGTGTGTGGTATGAGATGTGTGTCGCACAGTATCCTGTATTCTATGGCTAGGGCGATACACCGCAATATTACATGGACAAAAATTATCTTCCTTTATATCTCATTCTATGGCTAGGGCGATACACCGCAATATTATCTAATCGGTGTGGAATTGGCATCAATATTACTCTTGCTTATGTGCGGCGAACACACATCTCATGCATGGATGTTTACTGTTATTTATGGATGTTTACTGTTATTTTAAATTGCTTTGAAGAAGTTAAGTTTCTACAATATGTTTTACTGTCTTTCCGTGTATTATCGACTTTCAATAAAACCTGCATTGTCTTCAAATCATAATAATAATTACTTGAAAGCTAGTTATTATTCCTATGGGGCACCCCTTTTAGGGATGATGTTCTCATCCATTCCCACTTTTAGTTTCAGAGACAGATTAGAGTTGCGCAGTGGAAGCTTTGTGGCGTTGAGGCTTATACTATGTTTACTATGTTGTATATTGTGTTTGTAAACCAAATGACTATTATATATGTATCATCTGAGAGGATTTCATGTATATATATATATATATATTTCTGAGTGGGGTTAGTTTGGGGTGATGTTTTGTGGCAGTTTTCTTAATTGAATGTTAAAGTAATGATTTAGAGTCTTAGTGCCTCTGTATTTAGTTAATCTCTTGGATTAGTTAGCTGCTAGCTTAGGGGGCGCTACAATGTTGGCATCAGAGCTCACTATTAGATCTTATATGGAAATTGATAGGAATAGCCAGTGCCAGTTAGTGAACTGGATTAGTTTAGAACTGGGTTGGGTTGTGGGATAAATCTTAATCACTAAAAGCTATCAATAATTAAAAGATTTATCTTATTGATCGAATTGTTTGTTTGATTGTTGTATTTGTATGAAGTGAAAATTGTAGGGTACACCAGTAACTTTAAGATTTGATAATAATTAATCTAACCCAATAGAAAAATATTGAGAAGATTAACACAATTGATGAATCTTGAAAGTTACATAAAATTTATTGAATACCTTGACTTATACATAGAAATCAACAATTTATAATCACATAAATGTTAATAATATTCTTGGAACTTGATAATAATTGAAAGGGTAGTGAATAATAGTTCAACCATCAATGTTAATAAATAAAAATATTATAATAGTAGTCATAAATCATAATAAAAGTGATGATTCTGATAAGTATTATTTTGAACTTAAACTTAACTAAAATCTCACTAAAGATATATACCGATAGAAATAATAATTATGATTAAATAGCTATGGAAAATTATCTACGCTTATATATGATTAAGTTTTGTAAATTAAACTAATCACAAATTATTTTTAATCTAATAAATGATCAAATAATTATATAAAATGAAAAAATATATACATGAATTAATAATAATAGTATTCAGATGCTTAGTGTAATATTAGAATTAAAAGAAAATAAATCTGCATATTAATAGGATCCTTCTTCGTAAATAGATTTAATCATCTTTTGAAATGAAAAATTAGAATGACGAACTTATACTGTTAAGATTTATGTAGACTCAAAATTTAAATCATATTAAATTACCAACGCCAATATTTAACAATATATAATATACGAATTCAATTTGAATAAAAAAAAGATCTATTATTTCAATCTTTACGTGGATGTAAAATTATATTTACAAAGATTAAAGCTTAATTATCAACCAGACTATCAACTTAAGAATATTGAGAATAATAACACCGTTAATAAAAGTAATTGAGTAACTAAACTAGTAGGAAATTTATAATAGATAATACTTGGAAATTTTATATATAACTTTACAGTAGAGTTAAAATTATCAAATATTATAAATTGAAGTAAAAATCGAATTGGGATTACTTATATTAGTAAAATAAAAATAAATAAATTTTGATGACTAAATTGTTTAAAATGTTGTGAACCATTTATATATTTACGAAGTAAAATTATCAGACCTACACCAGTTACGATAAAAGTTTAAAGAGTAATTTTTTTTTTTATAAATAAATAATTAGTTAATCTAGCACTGGAGAATAGTGAAGGTTGTGTTTTCTCTGTTCGTAGGAAGGCATTGTTTGGATTGGCCAACCTTGACAGGGCAACTGCATTCAAAGATGACCGATCATAGAAATATACTGTAAATTAAATTAGAAAACCAATAGATGTAAGTTCAATAAGAAAGATTTGTAGGATTCTTCCTTGAAGTTAGAGACCGATATCTTATAAAATAAAAATTAGTTTAAGAGGACATAGACTTCCTTATTTAATAGTAGTTACTAAAGTTTGGTTGAACCTAGAGCCACAAATTTTAGTTGTAGAAATCCATATAGGGTTGCAGTTTGTTTTATGTTGTTTGCACTTAGACAAGAGATGGGATGATTCTATAAGGTGGGGAGTTTTCGAAGACTAGAAGGTGGGTTTGATTTTCGAGGACGAAAATGAATAAGGTGGGGAGAATGTAAGGACCCTCAAGCTCGTCAACGTTATTAGACTAGTCAAGAGACGTTTTAGCTGCTAATACTCGATTAGTTTAACACGAACGTTGATTAATACGAATTAATCTAACAACGATCTAGCTAGGAAACTAGTACCGTTGAATAGCTCTCGAAAAGTTATACGAAATAGACTGCTCGCACGCATTATTTAGACACTGGGTGAATATAAGGGTGCACACGGTACGGTTCGGCTCGGTTCTTGACGAGGCCGAGTACTTGTACCTCCCTAGCCTCGGTTCCAAAATTTTGGACCGGTACCTGTACTTTGTACCTCGGTACTGGCACCATTCGGTACACATACGGTACCAGGTATAGTTTTGGTACCAACTCGTTACATTAGTATTCTCGAGAAGATGCTGCTATTACAGTCGAGAAGAGTAGGAGAACGGGTTATACTCGAGAAGATGGTATGAGTCTGTGGGGTTTATCATCATCGGCAATTGATTAATAGTGCGAGTTCGTATTACTTGGTAAGAATTAATCCAAAATTAATTCCGAGAATTAATCTTATTAGCTCTGTCTTTGAGTGACATAGTTTACATGGATTCCTTTTATGATGTTCGTAGCAAATTCAACCCATTAACGACAGCCCTGGAACCAAACTGTGGTTGGACATACGACACGGTTCTCTCCTAATCTTGACTGAGATTGTACCAAGTGACTCTTAGCATTATTAGGACTTTCTTGATTCCATTGGATGTAAGTCATAATTTAAATCCTAATTTCAGTAAAAAGTTTCTTTTTTCTACAGAATAAAAGAGAGCAGACATTTGACCCTAATTCGTATAACTCACAGACACAGGAAAACATAATGGAGCAAGTACTGTTTGGTTTGAGTGCAAAAGAAAAAGCAAGTATTGTTTGGCTTGAGTGCAAAATAAAATGAAATTTTCACTGAGCAAACAAAGAAACACGGCTCCAACCATTCCTATTCTTATCAGCATTCCCGTTTAATGTTCCTTTGTTCACCTTCTTAATCAATACGCGATAACGTCATCAAGTACCTAGATAAAACAAAAAAATCACATCAAACAATGTTTACAAATTATCTAGCTATTTGAATCCTGTAGCTCGGTATATTCGGTCCGGGACGGTACGGGACTGAGATAGGACCGTGTACCTGTACCTCCCTAGCCTCGGTTCCTATTTTTTGGACCGGTACATGTATCCCTTTCCTCGGTTCGGTACAAAAACAGGTACGGTTCCACCGGTTCCGGGACGGTCCGGCTCGGTTCCTGTGCACCCTTAGGTGAAGAACATTTATCAATTTGTTTTCAAAGGGTAAAATAGTAACTTCACATCTTATCTTTGTGGCTGCCCTATCTAACAGGTTGCATGTTCCTAGTATTCAACGTTGGCCTTATCTCAAACCAAATCGAGAGAAACTCATTCTCTCTTATCTTTTTCTTGTTTCTATTATATTTCTTCTTATATTTCTTCTCTTCTTCCCGTTCTTCTCCTGCTGGGAGAATTTGAGAGATTAAACGAAATATTTGTGATCAATATGAGGTGTAGGAGATTATAGAGTAGTTGTTGATGATGGTGTTAAGGTTGGTTTATCATTGGATGAAGAAGAAATGACGAATTGAAGAGAATTGAAATTAGGGTTCTCATAAGATCGGTTTTAAGTTTGGTTTGGTGATGAATATGAAGAATTAAGGACTGGGTTTGATATCAATTAGAGTTTGGAATTAAAGAATAGCTCGATATGGATAGTTAGGGTTTGAGCAGTGATTCTGAAGTTATTGAATTGAACTGATGAGATGTGGAATCAAGTCAAGGCAAAGAAGATTTGATTCAACTGTTTGGGTAAAACTAAGTGAGGTAATTATTTGTCATCTATTTTGGTAAAGTTCAGTTTCATGTAGGTGGTTATATGATTGATAAGAAAGATGAAACTTGAAATGTTGTGGTGCTGCTTTGATATACTAACAAAAGGTATGTTTTTTATGATGATAAGAATATGGGAGAGTGTTCTTGAAGTCATGAACTTGTTATGAAGCAGCTGTTGAAGTCATGATAGTGGAGAATGTATGAACTATGTAAGTGAAATGAATATGAAATTGGGTACTGTTGTAACTTGTTGAATTTGTATCTCAGTGGAATGAAGGGATATTGCAGGTAGCGATGAAAATGATTATAACTGGTAGTCTGCTATTGCAATGGCAGTATAAAGGTGTTGTAGCTTATGTATGGAATGATTTGGTAGTGGTGATAGTGTTGCAGTTCCTTGAGTTTGCAGTGTCACTTAAATGGTGTATGCACTGTTATAGGTGCAAGATAGGCTAAGTTAGGGTATGTGTAGAATTGGAACTAGGAATTGGAAATGTGGATGGTGGTAGAAATAAAAGTGCAAGCAGTGTATGGATTGATGAAGGTTTTTCTTGAGTTGAAGTTAGTGAATGCAGATGGTGTTAAAAGTGTTGAATATTGCCTAGGATTGAAACTATAGGAGGTGCAAGTGGAAAAAGAGTAGAAATAGTGTTGAAGTCAAGGTTAGGCTTATATTTTGGTTGATGCTTAGAACTTCCATTGCAGGTAAGCATAGTTTGAAGTTGTATTTAGAATTAGAGTTGGAATGGTTGTGTAGTGAACTGAAATGTAATGTTTGTGTGACTGTGTTGATAGAATGAAGGTTAGATGAACATTGGAGTTCAATATGTACAATGAAAGGATTGCAGTTGCTTCCTAAAGTTGAGCTGAAGTTGTAATTGAATTTGTGTTCTGAAACTGTGTTAAATAAATGATTTATTCTTTGACTTGAGAAGTTCAGTCAGTAGGTGTGTTAGTATCAGTCTAGTTATGAAGCAGGGTGAAAGTATGTTGAATCTATGGTTTAGACCTGTTAGTCATCCTAGTCAGTTTAGCTGACTCAATTGTTTATCTGACTCAGTTAATCTGACTGAGTCAGATCTATTGACTCACCGAGTTCCCAGTTTTGAACCGAGTAGACTCAATTGACCGATTTACACAGCTGACTTGACCAGACCTTGACTTGACTGTTGACGTTGACCGTTAGAGATTGTTAGTCGACTCCCTCCGACCAGACGTTGACTGTTAGAAACTGTCAACTGACCAATTGGACCAGGCCTTTGATTAATGGGCCTATTTAGAGAACTTGGTTTTAGAACTTGTTATCCTATGTTGTTGATTTGGACCATTTATGGTCCGAACTAGCCTTTGGTTCCTTCTACAAAGTTGTAGATATTCATAAGACATATCTGGTGGACTATAAAACCAATCTAATCAGATTAGTTAACCTTTGAAAATGTGTAGAACCATAGATAGGCTTAGAACCATTATATAATTCACTTAACATATAACTAGAGAATTGTATGAGATTATGATATGACCCTTGTGTGAGACTTTTGGCTAATCTCTTAGAGTGCTTGTGTGATTAACATTTACTCTGTTATTAATAATGATCGACTCAAGGACGAACCAGTGGATTGTACATCTCGAGGTAGGAGAGGCTTGTCATCAAAAGAGGTGGGAATCAATAACGAACTCTCTTGTATTCATTATTGTTTTACCAATATGTATTTTGTGAAATTCATGCATATCTTTGTGTGCTTGTGTGTGGTATGAGATGTGTGTCGCACAGTATCCAGTATTTTATGGCTAGGGAGATACATCGCAATATTACATGGCCAAAAATGATCTTCCTTTATATCTCATTCTATGGCTAGGGCGATACACCGCAATATTATCTAATCGGTGTGGAATTGTGATAGGGTGTAGAATACATCCTATTTATTATATATTGTTTATACTTTCTTTGCTATTTTTCTTGTGAATTATGTATTTTACGTGTGTTTTTGAGTTATTAGGTACTCTGGAGTCGCACAGAGGAAAAGAAGAAGAAATCACCAAAATTGAGCAAAAAGGGAATAATTGTCATTTCATAGGGAAAGCACTATCTGGAGCCAAGTTAAGGTTAAGGGGCACTCATGTTTAGAGAAGTATTAAATAAAAGCCAGCACAGGTTAAGGGGAGGCCAATTGGATAGCCCTTATCAGAAGTGACCATCTACTATGAGCACCCAATCTGTGGGTGTATTCTGGCAGTGGGGTGTCTTAATCTCCCCCCCCCCCCTTCTTTTATAACCTAACCGAATTTAGGTTTACACTTCAGTTCTTCCCCAAATTCGTTCACTTCAGTTCCAAGAAATCGAGAGATGTGAAAACAAGGATCGTAGAAATTGCAGCTGAATCAGAGACTGGGTTTGCTAGGATGGCAGAGATCGTGAAGCTAATCGATTGAATATGGGAGAAATTAGGGTTGTGTTGGTGCTGTTATTCTGATCTAAAAAGCTAGGGTTTGATTATGTTATTCCAAGATCTCAGAGATGATGGAACTGAAATTAGATATAGGTTCTAGCCATATGGTAGTACTGAGTGAATTAGAGGATGAATTACAGCCTTGGGTTGCTGCCGAAGTTGAGATAAAAGAAAAGGAATCGATGCTGGTTGTTAGGACGAAGTTCTGAAATAAATAGAGAAGAGATTACGAGGATGAGATGGTGGTAAACAGAACAGGTGAGATGGGTTTGTGCTGCTGAGGTAATGAGGATGAATAAGAACAGGTACTGATGATTTCTGAGGTTGAGAAGTAAATGAAAATGCTGTGGGTATTCATGGGTTGTGTTGGTGGTGGTACTGGACTCAGTAGAGATGGTTGTTGAAGAACTCAGAGATGAAAACCAGAAGAATTGAAGCTGCAATTGGTTTTGGTTAAATCAGGGTATTGAGATGGAGAATTGAAGATAATGGTGGTGCTCAGTTGATTGCAGATACAAGAGAATAGTGAAAGTTGTTGTCTTGATGCAATATTGTGCAGAAAGGAATGATTGAAACAATATATGTATGCTAGTTTTCTTAACAGGAGAAGACCAAAAATATGCCTGACATTGGCCTGAGAATCATCCTGAAAACAGAGGAAACTCTGTTGAAATTTCCCCTCCGGCGAGCCGACTTGGTGTCGGCGATGACCGATCCAGATGAGTCCGATGACCGTTCCAGAACGATCCCGATGAGCTGATCCGAACCAACTCAGACTACTCAGCCGGCTAAGAAGCTGACTAAAAAGATAACTCGTCCTCTGACTTGACTTTTGACTAACGTTTGACCCGTTTGACCGTTAGTCCTAACGATGGACTGAAAGAATATTCCGTCGACGGAGAAGAATCTCAGGTGTCCGGCAGTGACAAATTCCGTCCTATTTCCGGCCAAAAACCCAGTTTTCCGGCGAACCAAAGTTGCAAAATTTTGTGTGGATTTCTCTCATGGGATGTGAAAAGTTGGACTTGGAATTGAATGAAGAATTTGTTTTGAATATGGAAAGAGGAGATGGAAGATTTGAGAAAGGCTTGGATTTGGAAATTGACTTGCTAAAGGAAAGGGATTCTATTCCTTGGAAGATATAGAGAACATTGAAGCCTATAAATAGAGAAGTTCTCTAATTTTCTATACACACTTCCACACTTAGATGCACTTAGATACACACATCTTTACATATATTTTTCACACCTTTTACACACACAACACTTTTCTTTATTATTTGTGTGTGAACTCCTTAATATGAGTAACTAATTTTATTGATTGAGGATGAATTCCTAGTTCTTAACATGTTTTGAGTTTTGTTTTAAATCTACTTTGAAGTTTTCACATAATTATCATTTGTTTTTACTAATAGGAATGTTTATACATTCATGGTTGATTGATAGGTTGTTTAGGATGCATACTAAATTGATTTGTAAATTGATCTAAAGCTAGTGAAAGTTAGGGAATACGTAATAGTTTCTTGACTCTTTACACATGTAGAAAACACGAGACCTTGCGGAGGAATTCCGTGGAGCAATTGTGTGTGAAAACAACTCTAGAAAGTAGACCAAGCGAACCGAGTCTAACTACTAGTACTAAACCTAAATTCTTAAATCTTAATGTGTTCGGGGAATTACATCTTGTAAGCGAACCTCAAGGTGGTTCTTTTGAATAGAATCTGATAACTAAGCGGACCTGTTATTCGGTGAAATGAGGAATTTTGGGGATAGCTAAGCGAACTTGCTTTCCTATGGTTGGTGATAATTTGTGACTAATAAAAAGTGGAAAAGAACATAACTTTAATCATTGTTTTGCAGCGAAGAAGGATTCCTTGATCTAATCTCTCTTATTGATTTCCTTTATATTTTTAATTGCTTTATTTACTTTTTGTGACAATTCAACCCCCCTTTTGTGTGACAATTTTATAACTAGAATCTCGTGCTCCTCGTGGGAACGATCTTGACTACCCTATATTACTTGTTAATTAGGTAGTAAAATATTAATTAATTTTTTGTGGTTACGACACGCATAAAATTTTGGTGTCGTTGCCGGGGAGCATCGGATGAGTTTAGTTGTTTTCTTTTTACTTTTTGCTTTATTCTTGCTTTGTTGGATTCTTTATCGTATCTAACTTAGTTTTGAGAATTGTTTTTCAGGTCCTCCATGTATGGTGGACATGAGCGGGCATATTACAACAATCAATACGGTTTTCAACTTCAACATGACAACTTCCAACCATCCTTAGGATACAATCAAAACCAATCTTTTGGTTATGATCAATATCCTACGGAGCCTTATGAATATTCTCATACATCTCAACAACCTTGTAATGGGTATGTAAGTCAAGCACCAAGGTATGATAAATCTACTTCTAATTGGATTCATTCGAGTTGTATGAAGATTATCAATGAATTGCAAGACATGAGACAAATACTAGATCGTGAAAGAAAGAACGTCGCATAACCCAATTTCTACAACACTTTTTCTTACCGAACTCCGGATCATAGTTATGATCATTCACCCATTCAAAGGGAAGAGTCATGGGAAATATAACCTATTGTAGCCAACGGTGGTAAGCGTGTGAACGTCAGGAAACTTGCACAAAAATTATACAAATTGGAAGATGATGGAGGTTCGGAAGATCTTGTCGCAGAAATTAGTAGGACTCTTCATATGGAACTTAAACGATGTCGGGATAAAGGTTATGAAACCGATGAAGATTCTTATTATGGTGAGTCCGAAAGTGAAGATGATTGTGTGGAAAAGGACCAACCTTTGGAGACTTTTGATGACGCTAGTGTAGCTAACTCGAGCCTTGATCTTAATAATGATCAATCACCTATTCAAAAGGTAAAGCTTGAAGAAGATGCATTTAGTTCTTGGAAAAAAATCCTTAGGGAAAGATATGAGTCCGCGGAAGTGTATGAGTGTTGCAACAAAGAGGAAGTTATTCCAACTCCGGATCATAATAACGATCCTTCACCTATTCAAAAGGAGGAGATTGGGTGTGACTTTTCTATTTTTGTAAACGGTATAACACTATCACAAGAAGATCTTAAGATTTACACCGAAGAAGATTTTATGAGAGATGAATGGCCCGATTCCGATGATGAAGATGTTGAAGAGGAGATGCTCGATAATGAAACCGAATTGATTGAAATCGTGGAAGACCCAATTGAACTTGTTAATGATTTGAATGATGCCGAGACTTTGGTTAAGGTAGAAAATGATGAAGAATGGTTGCAAGGTTTGATAGAGGACCATGATATTCAAGAGGTAACTAATTCACTTGAATTCTTTAAGAATGAAAAAGATACCGTAATACAAGAGATTATGCAAGGCTTGTCTAACCCTTTGCATATTGATTCTTCTCCTTTACCTCTTATTGGTTTGAATGTATGTGCTTCGAAAGTATTTTTGGATGATTTTGTTTCTAGATATCCTCCATTGGAAACACTTGATTCTAACACTATGCAGGTTTGCCAAGAGGAAACCATGGAAGTTCCCAAATTCTATGTTCTTTATACACTTCCGAGTGTGGACAAGAATAAGTGTGGGGGGAATTTCTATCGAGCTATAACTTTACTATTATTTTCTTGTACTAACATTTGTATGGAGTTATTGTGTGCAAAACAGGTACTATGGGAGGATCCCCAAATTTTTCGATTGTTAGTATATGGGGAATGAATCTTACAAGAGCCATGTCAGGCCGTCGACTTTAAAACAAGCTCTAAGTGGGAGGCAACCCATCGTTTTTGTATTTCTTATCCTTTTGTTTATTTTTCTTTTTCCATATCATATTAAGATTTCCCACCTTGACTTTACTTGGACGATTCAATTACATTGAGGACAATGTAAGGTTTAAGTGTGGGGGAGTGGCTAAGCATATATTTTTGCATAAAAAAAATGCATAAAAATTTCAACTTTTAGAGATTTTAGAGTCACTAGCATGCTTCTAGGTATGATTACATAGAGAATTCTGACCGACATAATTGAACTTGGAAGTGTTAGTGAACTACGTTCGGATTTCTTATTTGTTAAAGTGTTAAATAATGGATTTAATCATGCCGGTGATGCAAATTAGGAGCAGAGAAGAATGCATTATTAGAGTTTCTGATTAATCATTAGTGGAGACTACCCATTTTCATATCAACCAAGGCACCGACCAAAAATTCTTCCTTTACTAAAGAGCTTCTTTTGAGTGTGTGTCACCGTACGTTAATTCCGGGTAGAATGGTGAGCTACCCAACTTCGCACCAATTTCAGCACTATTTTTGATCTCTTGAGTGCTAATTTTTTTCAACCATGAGGGTGACGTCTATAGATAAAAGCCTCCTTCTTGTAGTTCGATTTGCAGTTAGCACCATTCTCTCTCTCGACAACAACGGGTCCATAGAAACACCATAATAATCAACAAGGAGCGACATCAAAATCTACAAGGAAAGTTGAAAAGGTTCAAGGTTTGCAAGCAACAATGGAACACGAAAAAGAGAAAAAATTTATATCCAAGTAAAGCAACATACAATGTGCAAATTTTTATATAAGTATGAAGACTTATTTACAAGAGCGAAGAAAAGCAAAAGGTGAGAATTATTAAAGTTTATGATTTCGAGATGATACAAGTTGTGAAGAATCAAGCGGTAAAGTACTTTTCCACGGCCATGGTTTATTTTATTTTTCACTTTATTTTGTATTTTGTTTCTCTTGTTTATATAAAAAAAAATGAAAAAAATTGAAAAAGAAAAAAATAGAAAAATAAAAGAAAAATAAAAAAATTAGACAAGAGAAATATCTATTATTGTTTTTGTTTTTGTTTTTATTTATTGAATAAGCCGTGGGGAAGGAAAATCTATAAGGAAGTTTCAAGCGACATGGATTTTAAGGAAAAAGGTTACAAATTGTCAAGGATTTACAAAGTTCAATAGGTTATCACCAATAGTTGAAGCCGAAGACCAATAAGATGAAGACGAGGAGCGGAAGACGTTTCTATTGGATTCCGTGAGAGTGGTGCTATCATAATTGGCTATCGGATGTGAAGGTGAGTAAGTAATCTTATCCTATATATAATGGTTGATTTCCTTTCTTAGAGATCGTCAGAAAAATGGTTTTTCAAAATGTTAAAAGATGTGTTTTAAAATATTTCGGAAGTTATCCTTCCTACCATTCAACGTGTTGCAGGAATTCTATCTTCATTCCTACCTGCACACATGTGAGACCCATAAAAAAGCCGTCTTTTTGAGTGCAATTATCATAAAACCATTTTAAGTGAGGCAGAAGTCGAGGAGAAATGCTTATTGATCGTTTATCAAACACGTGTTCTCTCATTATGGTGTGGTTATTTCTCACTCAACATTTAAGAATGAGAATATGTTATTTAGTATTTCTAACTTCTTATTACTAGCATGCAGAAACTCTATGTTCTCATAACTCTTTGGATGCTTGGGACGCTAGAACGCTTTGAAGTTGTAAGTTTTAGTTTGATTTGCTCGAGGACTAGCAAAGTCTAAGTGTGGGGGAATTTGATAGGGTGTAGAATACATCCTATTTATTATCTATTCTTTATGCTTTCTCTGATATTTTTCTTGTGAATTATGTATTTTACGTGTGTTCTTGAGTTATTAGGTACTCTGGAGGGAATAATTGTCATTTCATACATCGAGCACTATCTGGAGCCAATTTAAGGTTAAGGGGCACTCATGTTTAGAGAAGTATTAAATAAAATCCAGCACAGGTTAATGGGAGGCCAATTTGCTAGCCCTTATCAGAAGTGACCATCTACTATGAGCACCCAATCTGTGGGTGTATTCTGGAAGTGGGGTGTCTTAATCTCCCCCCCCCCCTTCGTTTATAACCTAATTGAATTTAGGTTTACACTTCAGTTCTTCCCCAAATTCGTTCACTTCAGTTTCAGGAAATTGAGAGCTGTGAAATCAAGGATCGTATAAATTGCAGATGAATCAGAGACTGGGTTTGATAGGATGGCAGAGACCGTGAAGCTAATCGATTGGATATGGGAGAAATTAGGGTTGTGTTGGTGCTGTTATTCTGAGCTAAAAAGCTAGGGTTTGATTATGTGATTCCAAGATCTCATAGATGATGGAACTGAAATTAGATATGGGTTCTAGCCATATGGTGGTACTGAGTGAATTAAAGGATGAATTACAGCCTGGGGTTGCTACCGAAGTTGAGATGAAAGAAAAGGAATCGATGCTGGTTGTTAGGAAGAAGTTCTGAAATAAATAGAGAAGAGATTACGAGGATAAGATGGTGGTAAACAGAACAAGTGAGATGGGTTTGTGCTGCTGAGGTAATGAGGATGAATAAGAATGGGTACTGATGATTTCTGAGGTTGATAAGTAAATGAAGATGTTGTGGGTATTCATGGGTTGTGTTGGTGGTGGTACTGGACTCAATAGAGATGATTGTTGAAGAAATCAGAGATGAAAACCAGAAGAATTGAAGATGCAATAGGTTTTGGTTAAATCAGGGTGTTGAGATGGAGAATTGAAGATAATGGTGGTGCTCAGTTTATTGCAGATACAAGAGAATGGTGAAAGTTGTTGGCTAGATGCAACATTTTACAGAATGGAATGATTGAAACAATATATGTATGCTAGGTTTCTTAACAGGAGAATACCAAAAATAGGCCTGAAATTGGCCTGAGAATCATCCTGAAAACAGAGGAAACTCTGTTGAAATTTCCCCTCCGGCGAGCCGACTCGGTGCCGGCGATGACCGATCCAGACGAGTCCGATGACCGTTCCAGAACGATCCTGATGAGCCGATCCGACCCAACTCAGACTACTCAGCCGACTAAGAAGCTGACTAAAAAGCTAACTCGTCCTCTGACTTGACTTTTGACTAACGTTTGACCCATTTGACCGTTAGTCCTAACGGTGGACTGACGGAATATTCCGTCGACTGAGAAGAATCTCAGGTGGCCGGCGGTGACAATTTCCTGCCAAAAACCCAGTTTTCCGGCGAACCAAAGTTGCATATTTTTTTGTGGATTTCTCTCATGGGATGTGAAGAGTTGGACTTGGAATTTGTTTTGAATATGGAAAGAGGAGATGGAAGATTTGAGAAAGGCTTGGATTTGGAAATTGACTTGCTAAAGGAAAGGGATTCTATTCTTTGGAAGATATAGAGAACATTGAATCCTATAAATAGAGAAGTTCTCTACTTTTCTATACACACTTCCACACTTAGATGCACTTAGATACACACATCTTTACATATCTTTTGCACACCTTTTACACACACAACACTTTTCTTTATTCTTTGTGTGTGAACTCCTTAATATGAGTAACTAATTTTATTGACTAAGGATGAATTCCTAGTTCTTAACATGTTTTGAGTTTTGTTTTAAATCTACTTTGAAGTTTTCACATAATTATCATTTGTTTTTACTAATATGAATGTTTATACATTCATGGTTGATTGATAGGTTGCTTAGGATACATACTAAATTGATTTGTTAATTGATCTAAAGCTAGTGAAAGTTAGGGAATACATAATATTTTATTGACTCTTTACACAGGTAGAAAAAACGAGACCTTGCGGAGGGATTCCGTGGAGGAACTGTGTGTGAAAACAACGCTAGAAAGTGGACCAAGCGAACCGAGTCTAACTACTAGTACTAAACCTAAATTCTTAAATCTTAATGCGTTCGGGGAATTACATCTTGTAAGCGAACCTCAAGGTGGTTCTTTTGAATAGAATCTGATAACTAAGCGGACCTGTTATTCGGTGAAATGAGGAATTTTGGGGATAGCTAAGCGAACTTGCTTTCCTACGGTTGGTGATAATTTGTGACTAATAAAAAGTAGAAAAGAACATAACTTTAATCATTGTTTTGCAGCGAAGAAGGATTCCTTGATCTAATCTCTCTTATTGATTTCCTTTATATTTTTAATTGCTTTATTTAGTTTTTGTGACAATTCAACCCCCCTTTTGTGTGACAATTTTATAACTAGAATCTCGTGCTCCTCGTGGGAACGATCTTGACTACCCTATATTACTTGTTAATTAGGTAGTAAAATATTAATTAATTTGTTGTGGTTACGACACGCATCAAATTGGCATCAGTATTACTATTCCTTATGTGCGGCGAACACACATCTCATGCATGGATGTGTACAGTTATTTATGGATGTTTACTATTCTTTTAAATATCACCTCCTTACGTTCTACTACAACTTTATGTGTTCCTCCAAACATATCTTTCAGATTCTTCAACAGTATCTTTTTGACAGGTATAGCTGGACCTTCTCTTGGTTCATTTGGTTTATTTCCACCATCCCACTTAAACTGTTTCTCCGTCTCAGTTGGCTCCCATCCAAGTATGTCTTTGACAAGAGCATAAATATCTGTCCAACTCATGTTGTTATCAAAACCTTCGGAAAAAACTTTTCCTTCAATATTTAAGTCCAAGATTTGTTTCACATCATCTGGCGTTATTGTCATCTCGCCGAATAGAAGATGAAAAGTATCAATTTCTGGCCAATATCGCTCTCTAAAGGCACTTGCAAAAATAGAATCAAACTCATGTTGATGGTATAGAATTCCACGACCTAACCCCGAATCCAATACAATATCATGAACCGCTTCACATTATTCACCTAACCGCCAATGAGCAGCCTTTTGATATTTCATTTTCTTTACCGCAATTTCATGATCCTACAAAGAATGTATAAACAACAAATTTGTTAAAATTATAAATTATACCAAATAAAAAATATATAAAGTTGAACAAAATAATGCAAAATAAGAGAAAGTTCGAGATTATTACACTTCTTTCGCAAACCTTAGCAGCCCATGAATATGGATAACCAAATAAGACCGCAGATTTATCGGGCGCCTCACCCCAAAGTCTACCATTCTTATTCTTAGGCAACAAAATGTCTTTGCCTCTAGGAATATGCTTTCCTTTGGGTGAAGGTTTCTTCTTCGGCTTCTTTTCCTTCGCTTGAGGTTTAGGTGTAGCTTCAGGTGAAGCAACAACAACTTGTTTCCCTTTTCCTTCAACTTCTTTCCTTTTGCCTTCAACAACTTGATTTGGTGTATCCCTAATCACAAGTGTACCTTCCTATATCACCGGTAGTTCAAATTGATCCCCTTCAATTTCTAGGTATTAGAAAACATTATCTTCCTCTTGAGGTGGTTCAAGACATCTTGAGATACTTCCTTGAATCATATCCTTCTTTTATTCATAGCATCCTTGTGGATACCTCTATAATTTACCCCACAATGAAATTCATGGAGAGGAGGAGGAGTATCTTTTTGCGTTAAATCATTTCCTCTCTTCATTTTAACAACTCTCCTACAAATTACAAGAAATAGAACTTATATAGATTTTGTTGAAAAAATTTAAGGTTTTAGGATAATTTATGGCTGGATAATCCAAAATCGAACCTAGCCGTAATACAAATTACGTCTGGCTAAAAGACTAAACCAAGCCGTAAGACATATCACGGTTGGAAAAAACAGTAAATTTTCCTAGATGTAACCAAACATCTTAAAACATCCAGGAACATTTACGGCTAGATTTATCATATACAGAACCAAACCGTAACCAGTTACGGTTGGGAAATTTAGTTTACCTAGCCGTAATCCAACATGCAAAACCAAATTTACGGTTTGCATTCAACTAAACCTAACCGTAGGTTCTTAAAAACTATAGTTACGGTTGGGAAATAAGTCCCCAACCTAGTCGTAACAGTAGCAGAAACAAAATAGAAACCCTAATTTTATTTCAATTTCATTCAATCTAACCTATTTTAAGCACAAAAACTAATAAGAAAAGATGGGTTTGTCGATTAATACCTTCCATACACCATGGGCTGTTCTTTAGGAGTTCCAAATTCTGAAAAATATGTTGCCTCAATCGAGGGTTGTTGAGGATGAAGTTGTTGGTCAGGGGGTTGATTGAGATGTTGATTACCATCAATGCAAGCAGTTTTATTCTTCCTCATCTTTTATAGAGATTTCAATCCTAAGCGGTTCAATTTTTCGGATCGCCGATTAATCGAAAATGATGAAATGAAAATAAAAATTTACTGTGATGAAGAAGGAAGAGAAAGAGAACAAGAAGAAGAAGAGCAGGAGTCAAAACGGTTGAAAGTGTGTGAAATTAGGTTTTTATTCTTTTAGTTTTAATTGAAGAGTAATTTGGACAATTGCTATTGAATCAAAAGTACCCCATAAGCATATTTTTGGTCACTAAATATCCAAGTGAAGCCCCTCTATTGGAAGGTTACGCCCCAATAATAGCTTTCTATTGAAGAACAGACCACACCAGGGAAACTTACCTTTTGTACTAAGAAGAAGGAAATTTCCTTTTAAAGTATGTTTTGCAATGAAAATCAACAAGACCCAAGGTAAAATGCTACAACATGTGGGAATCTATTTTCCAAAGACACTTTTTACTCATTGATATGGAAGTGTCTAGGATGGAATCAAGAGAAGGTTTGAAGATTCTGATAAAAAAAAGGCCATAAATTACGTCTACTAATCCAATTTTGGCCACCTCGGTGATGTAGAGAATCTCGAAACAGGCGGTACATATGCACCGGGTTAGATGCTTGTTTTCAAGAATAAGCGATGGTTCCCTGGCTATCACCAGCCCAGCAGGTTTTAAGACTCAATGTCTAGAACCGTCTAGTTGTTATTCTCATTTCGGCTTTTAGCGGATGAATATGAATATACCAACTCTTTCTACACAAACCAATCTTTTTTTTGTTCCCCAATCTTTCCAAAAAAAAAAAAAACACGTCGATGATTCCTATATATACTTACATCTCAAAAAACATCAAGTACATTGTTTAGTAGGAAAAGAGAGTGTACATTGTTGTCGATCACCAGATGGTAAAGCGTCATGCCTGCTCCCAATTTAAAGAGGCATGCACAGTATGGTAAAGATTAAAATCAACGTAATAAATGCATCGTTGACTATAATCTAACCATATTAAATACTATTATCCAAGAATAATATAATCTTTAATTGACAAATGCATGAATCCTTCTACAGTATTAAAAACAATTTTCTTAAAATAATGATTCTTAATTAACACCTTATCACAAATTATTTTTAAGGGACCATCTTGGTTCCATGTATTGCAAAAACAAGATTACATATGCAATGGAGTTTTCAAATGTTAATCTTATTGTGTTCTTGGTCTTTTTTTTTAATTTTTATTCTAATCACTGAAACAAGATCTGTGTATGGAGAAAAATCACACATATTGAAAAGAGAAAAAGAAGATTTGAAACTGGAAAAACAACTAAAAATTCTAAATAAAAATCCAATCAAAACTATCATGGTAAGAGCTATATTAATTTTCTCGTTTGCTTTCAACTTAATTTATTCTTTCAACTTTGGTTATTCTTAAATTTATTTTTTGCTAATATATTTCATTGTTATTCTCTCAGACCAAATATGGAGACACGGTAGATTGCATAGACATTTATAAGCATATTGTGTTTGATCATCCATTGCTCAAATATCATAAATTACAAACGGTTCCAAGTTCAATTCTAGAAGAAACAACTAACAAAAACATCTCATCATCTATTTTTCGTAATTCAAATATTGATAACGGGTTCCGAAATGAAAGATGTCCACTAGGGACAGTACCGATCCGCAGGACAAAAAAAGGAAGATTTAATTAATGCTCGAAAGCTTCTACATATTACCATTCCAACCAATCCAAATGCTTACACACTCTCTCCTATGAACAACCGTGTAAGTGTTGCACTTGATTCCTTATATGCATAGTCGCTCATTTTATTTATTGGATTTTACCAATAGATAACGTGGGTCTTATATACTGATATATATTATGTGTAGAACATTCTGGTGGATGACCCACCATTTTAACATGGACAACAAAATGATAGGAGACAAGCTTTATCTCACTTGATAAGGATTATATTACACAAAACATGGAAACGTAATTCTCTATCTCATTTGATAAGGATTATATTACTTTATTTGTTGTCCCATGGGTAATTATGTTTCCTTTGCAAGCTATAAATAGCTTTGGTATGTTCGAGTTCATTTGTAAGAAGAAACGAAAATTGTTTCTTTGCTTTCATTTTTCCATTCTCACATTAATTAACCATTAGTGTTGTACTATGAACTATCATCACAATAGTTAGTGGAATTGTTAATCATTCAGTAATATCATTACATAATACATTATCAGCACGAATTGCTCCGTGGTGATCGGCGTTGGGCTGACGATATGGAACAGGGATAATTCTCTTCAATCTTTGCATATTTAATTTAACTATTTCTAAGTAGTTTTATGCATACAATTTTTATTATGTCTAACTTTGTTTTACTATTTTGATTAGTACTTGTTAAAAAGAGAATTAGACATATTACCGTATTTGTATGTGCTATTTTGAGCACTTGAAATACACGGTATATGAAGAGATATCCAAAATAAGTACGTATTGGCAACAACTCATATTTGTGATGCTATTCGATTTTCCGAATTTAGCCAAATATTTGAGTTTGGCAACGTTTTATTATTTTCCTCCTTAGCCAACCAACGGAAGGTTTTTCCGCGTCCTTTTGGATAGCGTAGAGAATAAAATTACCTTTGTTGGTACACCAATGATTTTTGTGGTTTTAATGGTTTTAATATTGACAGAGCAAGGAATTATTGCATCCTTGTGGATAGCAAAATTTTAATATTCCTTTGCTATAATAATCTCCAGAATTTAAAGTCGTTCCGCTTAAGGTCGAAATGCCATGAAAAATGGACACTGGGTTAACATGGTTATCCAGTCTCTATCAGCGGTCATGAAATGAGCTGCACTTGATATTGAGACAATTTATTTTAAGAAATAAATAATGTGTTCATATTTCAACTTTGATAAATTAATATTTCGTCGAGCCTAATGGACGAAATTGGAGATTTGTCAATATTATTTCACCATTGATATTTGTGGAAAATAGTTCGTCTTGATTTTAGGGAAGATATATGCACCGTATATAATATAGTGGTGATAAATAAGGAGAGATGCATATTTTTCGCCCTTATGTGTTCCCGCTAGATTTACGGCATGCATTATATGCGCCTATTATATGCATTGGAGAGCTTTAAAGAGCAGTGCTTAATTTTCACTTTGTATATGTTGTGTCAACAAAACCGAGTGCTGCAAATGTTGACTGTTCTTCGTAGATATACAAAAGTCGAGCGATAATGCGTGTTGTATTTTTATAAATGATATTTAGAGTTAATATCATGTCTTCTCGTCTCTTGAGCTATTACCTAAAATCCTGAATTTGGAGAATTAAATTTGCAACATTACCTATGCAAATAAGTTTAAAATCCTTGGAAAATAAGGAAAATACAATTGTGGTAGGCATATTTTTGAATATGGGAACCACAATAGTTCTCGGTTTTTAGAACCTGATGAGCACCGTTCCACCAGAAGTGGAAAGATACGGGACGGTAGCATAATGTTTGGTTTAAATAAGCAGTCTTTGATCCTGGAAAAGCTCTAATATCGTTGTGACATAAAAGACACGAAACGTGCATTTGAAATGTTGTTTATTGTTGTTGATCTCTATCGGTCGTCTTGGAAGGACTAGAACTGATATTTAGATAGTGTCTATAGTCACAAAATTCTTTTACAGTTTACTGTTAATTTTACATGGAAATGTAAATTATTTAATTTGTTCCAGCTGGACAGTAACGAGAGAGGAAACCTGATCAGTCACCTCTCCTGTGCTGCATGTTATTGTTATTTTCTGCACCCAGTTGCTCCCTTAATAGGTAGAGTAATGCGGAACTGGATTTTCTATTGATGAGACATTCCCGCCTAAGGATCATGGGGAGAATCGTCAACGATATTGGTTAATTCCAATTGTGTCTCATCTAAATTCTCACACCGAGAAATGCCTGAGGTATTGGACATTACTCTATTGCTAGATTTAGCAAGAGTATGCTTGCTTGATTCGGCATAAATTAAAATCCTTGCAAGGCATGCCATGGAATCGCAACGTTTGTTTCGTCTAAAAATATGCTTATAAGCATAGACGAAAACCTCTTGTACGAGGTATGCCAATCTAATCAGATAACGTCCATATTCTCTTTGAGTGATGGGTTGATATCTCTCCTGACGAGGAGCACATCCATTAAACATTGCGTTGATATCTCATGGCGAGGAATATCCGTATATTGAAACTTGGTACCAATGGATTATGATATCCTCATACTTTGGAGAATGATGTAAGATCGTTTATTAACTGATTAATAACTTGGTTGTCGATAATGTTCAGAGTAACTACTGAAATCGTTGTGGATAGATATCCCCTTTGCAAAGGAATTATCGACAAAGTTCATATGATTGGCAAATATCACTAGTACAAAAAGGCCCTTCAGCTACGGTATATTACCGTGACTAAAGATCTATGGTCACGGTATTCATTTTTCAGAAAACCATGACCAAAGCCTGCGAGGCCAAAAGTATGTTTATATGGTCTCGTCAAATCACCGTGACCAAAAATTCTTTAGTCTCAAGATTTTATATGACACCGTGTTCAAATTTGAGAAATGGTCACGGAATACATGTCACACCGTGTCCAAGATTTCTCACTGGTCTCGTTTTACATTTTACCTCGTGACGAGTTTGCATGTTGGTCTAACAAAGCAGTAAATAAACAAAGCATTTGATATACATTGAAAACGAAAATAAACAAAGCAGTATATAACAATAAATAGAACATAGATTCCAAATCAAACAATATATCCATTATCCACGACGTGAAATTTTCCCGTCTCAAGTTACAGAGTACATATATTTTGGGTGCAATTTAGGAGCTGTTTGTTCCTCAATATTCCATCAACAATTAAATACGTACAACATACTGTTAACATGAACGAACAAGAAATGGATGAAAATATCTCTATAGAATGCTGAAAGCACTTGGAATAATAAGATATCCAGAAATTCCCGCTTGTCGTCAGAAAGTTTCTAAATGCATGGAGATGTGGAAGACATCAAAAAAATGTAAACTCTTTCCTTCTGCTACCTGAAATTCACAGTAGTATGTCATCAAGTTAGAGAAAAACTACGAGCACTCGCAGTTAAAGATGAACTACAAGATCGAGTTCATGGCACCCACTAAGAACCAACTTAGGACACTAGTACAAAAAGTAACATAGGCCACCCTTTTGGTTTCAGAGCCTAGCCACGTTTTGGGTTATTTGCGTGGCTACAAGTTATAGTTAAAACTATAGTGTTATTTTAGCCACGTTTTAGGTCACCATGTAGCCAAAAAACACCATTTGGTTATGATTTTTAGTCTAAAAACATGACGTGTAGCCAAAGAACACTATTTGGCCATGGGTTTAAGTCTAAACCCATGATCTGTAGCCATAAATTAGTATATGGCCACATTGGTGAATTGTTTATGTGTCCATTTTTTAGGATGACATTAGACACACCTCATCGCATGTGTCTAAAAGAGGATTTTTGTATCCACTTTGGTTTGTTAATGAGTCCATAGTGTATGATTTATTAGGCAATCGATGTTAAGAAATATACACATTTTATTAACGTGGAAAAAGAGTGATACATGGATACACAACTTATCTTATTTTCTTATTTAATTTATGGCCACACGAAGATGTTTTTTATGTGTTTAAATCATTGGGTCACTTAGCTTCAACTCAATTTGAATATATTCTATCAAACCCAACTAGATTATGCTCAATGTTATCAGATCAGACTTAGCATAATTGATTCTCTTCTTAATTTCATCTAATTCTTTGCAATTGTACTTACTTTTTCCCAAAAATTTCTATATCATGCTTACCTTGACTACTCATCCATGATCTCGGCCAAATTTAACTTAGTCTTACTCCACTCCTCCAAAATAACTATATCATGCTCAATGTTATCGAATCAGACTATGTATGGCGTATTATTTTCATTTAATTTATCCAATAGTACTCAAGCTTCCCATAACATTTCTAGATCATGCTTACTTTGACTAATTATTCATAAACTGAATCCAATTTAACTTAATTTTACTCAATGGTCAATAATAACTAGTATACCGAGCTCATGATAGTATGATGAACTATGCATGCTTACTCCTATACATATTTATCGATTACTAATTTGCTATGATGTATCCCGCTATGTTCGAAGTCAGAACCCTCCTGAATCTTCTTGGTTCATAGTTTGTATGTCGTTATACCATATTTGAAGTTTGAATTGACATTGAGCTTCATATTTATCAATTTCGATGATGTATCCTGCTAAGTTTGAAGTCTGAACCCTCATAGAGTTTCTTGGTTCATAGTTTGTATGTAGTTATACCACATTTGAAGTTTGCATTGACACTAAGCTCCATATTTATCGATTTTGATGATGTATCCTACTAAGTTTGTAGTCAGATCCCTCATGGAGCTTCTTGGTTCATAGTTTATATGTCGTCATACCACATTTGAAGTTCGAATCGACATTAAGCTTCATATTTATAGATTTTGATGACGTATCCTACTAAGTTTGTAGTCATATCCCTCATGGAGCTTCTTGGTTCATAGTTTATATGCCGTCATACTACATTTGAAGTTCGAATAGATACTGAGCTTCATATTTATCGATTTTGGTGATGTATCATGCTAAGTTTGATGTCAGAACCCTCGTGGATCTTCTTGTTTCATAGTTTATATGTCGTTATACCACATTTGAAGTTCGAATCGACACCGAGCTTCATATTTATTGATTTTGATGATGTATCCTTCTAAGTTTAAAGTCAGAACCCTCTCGGATCTCCTTGGTTCATATTGTATATCGCCATACCACATTTGAAGTTCGAATCGACACTGGGCTTCATATTTATCGATTTATATGATGTATCATGTTAAGTTCAAATCGACACTGGGCTAGTCGAAATCCAAACCTGAAGCACACAAAGAGAAAGCACAAAGAAACACACCAATTATCGAATTCATTTTTCATTTTCCCGATTCATTCTTATACATTTTTTTGATTTTTTTATATCAGAATGTCGATAACAATGTCCTAAATTTATTAATATTTTTTTTGGATTTTTTTTTCATGTTGAAGGTTGATAATAAACCGAATACATGAGTTCGTATTAGCACAAAGAGAAATAGAAATGTTTCTCAATCCGTATGACCATAACAAATACAATTTCAACCGTTAGATCTCTTCTTGATCCGTATGAGTGGATCAAAAGAAATGTGGTCCATTGGATCATTTTAATTCTCATTATCATTTCTCTCTTTCTATCCAATCGAATACATCACTATCAAAAAAAAAAGAATACCTCAGATCCATCTCTTCTTTCCTCCTTCCTCTTCTCGTGTTCTTCATCTGTTGAAGAATTGAGTTATCGAAACTGTGGTTTTGAGAAATAGATATTAGGGAAACTTCATAGAATGGTTGTTGATTCAAGTAGGCGAATCTGAATCAGGAGAAATTGATGCTGATGTGATTTGAGTTTGATGAAGTTAGGGTTTCATGAGAAGGAATTATGAGAAGATCTAAAGATTAATTTGATACTCCAGAGGATTAATTGGAGGTGGGTTTAAAACGAGTTATGAATTAAGGTTGGAGAACAGCTTGGAACCGGTAGTTCAGGTTTAGTTCTGTGTTAATTAAGTTTTTGGGAATTGAGTTAGGGTTTCATAGTTTTGATATTTATTGAAGATGAATGAGAAATTGAAGATGAAATCAAGTAATTAAGAGGGGTTTCTGTATAATTGATGATGAATCTGAAGATGAAGTGATTAAGAGTCAATCTGTAACCTCCCTGTTAGAGAAATTGCAGAAGAACCGATCAACAACCGGTGGTGCCGAGGAAGCTACTAGCAGAAGGTAAGAGACTTGGGATTTCTCCTTATACCTCACCACAATTGTAGTCATGTTAGATTGTTCAATCTTATACCTCAAACTGCTCTGTGATGCTGAATTAATGATCTTACCTGTTTCAGGCATTGGGACCTGAATTTTATCAGTTTGCGGAACCTGTGTTTAAGAGATGCTTAAATCTTATTCAGACTCAACTACTGGCAAAGGTTTTTTCATTTTTAATCATTGAGTAATCATAGTTTTTGTATCTCATAGTTTGTACGTGTAAATTTATTGTTATAGTAGTCAATCTTCTCATTAGTTCGGTGATCTTTGCTTTGGTATGATGTCACTTTATCTTGATCTTAACCGTCAGTATCTATCCGAGATTGCTTCTCCGATGTGAGTTCGCCCATCATTATCTTTCGGTAAAGTTTCTTAACATCTTACAGAAAAGAAAATTCACATTTGAGTCTGTGTTCAAAGGGTGAAATGAATTTTTGGTTTATCATGTTTGACTTGGGTTGAAAGTTGATTATTGTGGTGGCTGGTGTTTCTTGCACATGATAAATATGGATTGTGCTTCGATTTTGCCATTATTTTGATTCTAATTTTTGTTGGTTTAATTCTTATGTTTGATTTTTCCTCGGTTTTATAATTTAGAGGTGTTGAATTCGCTTTGATTTTGCCTCATTGTAGTTACTTCGGATTTAGGATTTAGATTCAACTTGTTGGGTTTTCTAATGATTTAGGGTATGTATGCTGGAATACTTCTTTGTGGAGACCTTAGTTGGAATACTTCTTTTCTGAGAAAAATTCCGTACCTTGTGACTTCTTACTGAGATTTCTCCGAACGGTGAATATGTTTGGAGTTCAGATGAACTATCGAGATGAGATTGAAAGGAGGATTTCACTGCAACTCGATCAAGCTATTCTGAAAGATTTAATGATACCTGCTTTTGATCATACATGTGAGACTTTGTTGGATTTTGAACTTGTTCTTCGTTTGGTACAAAGGTTTTTCAACCTTGATGAAGTGTCAAAGAACGGGACTTCTCTGCTTAAGGTTGCAAGAATGATTAACGCTTACCTTGCAGAGGCATCTCTCGACTCAAATTTGCCACTGTTGGAGTTCATTTTACTTGCGGGATCTCTTCCCAACCACGCCCGTATAGCAGATGATGGGTTGTACCAAGCCATCGATACCTACCTCAAAGTAAGTATTCTTTTCATTTCACAGGGCACATTTACTTTAGTTGTTTAAGATAATAAAGGCTACATATTACTACGAAAGAAACATTTTTCTCATTTGAGTAGGACGGATATCTTTAAGTTCCTTTAGGAAAGTCCTCAAAAATTTACAGGGAAGGAATTTTTAAAACATCTTGTGACCGGTGCATGTTTCATCTGTGTAGGTGCATCCAAATCTGTCGAAACAAGAAAGGAAAACTCTGTGTAGATTTATGGACAACCAGAAACTCTCGCCTGAAGCATCATACCATGCAGCACAAAATGAGAGGTTACCTGTGCGAGTTGTAACACGGCTATCTCCCCCTGAACCTGCAAAACGATTATGCCATGTTGCTGATGTGTTGTTGGTGTGGTTTGGTATAGGATTTAATATGTGGAAACATCGGAGGCTGATGCACAGAAGTATGGTGTTGTTGGTGAAAAGGATGTAAAAAGGGCAATTTTTGAACAAGAGGTGGAAGCAATATCTGAAGCTGATGTTAATCCCGATAGGGTGGAGGTTTGTTATTACCTATGATTTTTTTTGTCAACTCTTACTTTGAGTTGTACTGTTGTGATGTCTGCTTTCCTAGTGCTCTTGTTATATTTCATTGGTTGGACTAATCTAGTAATGAAAAGGACAGAGTTTCACGATAGCTATTCAAAATTCTTATGCAATCTTTAGGAGACAGTTCCTCATAAAGTCCTATCTAGTAATCTAACAACTCCCCAAAGTGGATATTTTAGTACTAATGTTAGATGCATTTCCATGTGTTTTTAATGGCTTATACTGCTAACTGCCACAAAATCTCCACAGAGAAGAAATGGATTTAAACCTAAGTTATGGATTGTCATAGTTCTAGACAAGCCTGGCTTCCCTATTTGGGAACAATTGTTTTTCATGCAAACCTAGCTCTGGTTGGTATTATGACGGTTTGTTACTTAACTTTTATCGAGATACATTGGTACAGAGATGAAAACATTTTGAACCATTGTGAAAATGATGTTGCTTTAATTATAAATTGCAAGTACATTGTCCGTGCATGTGTATATCCTAATACATTTTCTTGCTGCAGATGAAACCACTTATGGATCCTGATGAACATGGAGCTGACCCTAAGACTAAGAAAATCAAGAAGAAAAGAGCTTCAAGTATGAATAATGGGGAACCAAAGCCTCAAAGAACCAGCAAAACAATCAAGACTGCAGCTTAGTTGTTAAGAGAGTTAGTTATGGTGCCTTAGACATCTGATGTATGAACTTTTTGAAACTCCAGTAGAATATTTTGTTTTTGCAAGTTGTTGTATAACTGCTTAGGCATGAGTTTATCATATGATTAATAAAAAGTATTTGGGCAAATTTTAATTGTGTGTATTCAAGAAGTTTTTAGTCATGGTGCTAAAGATTCAAGGTAACTATAGCCTATAAATTAGCCATTCTAAAATGTTTTTTGTGTATCTGATAATAGGGATGGCTATGCTGCTGCAGTTCAGCGTAACTATAATCCATGAATTATCCATGTTAAATTAGTTTTTTGTGTGTCTGAATGATAGATATGGACTTGCTTAAACAATTCCTTGTGGCTTTTGGGTAAACAATAGTCACACGGAAGCTGCATTACGTGAGTGTAAATGATAAAATGTCCATGGTTAAAAGTAAGTTGTGTGTATATAAGAATCTTATGGTCATGGTTACGAGATAAATGATGTATTACAAGAAAAAGATAGGTATCATATAGACACACTGATAGGATATGGTTATGGGAAATCATGTGAAATTGTCACGTAAAGTTTGTGTAGCCATAAAGGTACCCTATTGTAACACCTCCTACCATAACGGTTTTGGAGTAAAAAAAATTCATGGCTATAGGCCTATGGACACGGTGTTCAAGTGTGTCCTATGTGAAGATTTGTACTAGTGGGAAAAGACATAATCTTAAAATTGAATGTCGCAATAAATACTTCTTGGATGTACATATATGCCCTTCTTTTTTGAAAAAAAAAACTTCCCTCTTTTATCTTCTCAATTCAGAATTATAACAGTATCACTAAGGAAATTAGCAGGTAATTGGATGAATGACTTACTACCACTTAGTGTCATTGGGAATATCTGTCCTATCATTAGCAATGGATCAATTGGTAATGCAAAGTGACAAACTTACTTATACTCTCGAGGATATTGTCCTCGTATTGCAATGTGAAAAATGTACTAAGTTTATTACCTAATTAAATAGGAAACATGATACGGCTGAAGGTACAGATGCAATATTGAAAAAAACAGTGGATAATGATGATTAAGAATGATCCAAAATTTCTAAAATGAACACTGAACCTGATTTGCAAATAAGATGAGCAAGCAATCAATCAGGATATACCTGTGAGCCTGTGTCACTCCTACTATAGTACTTTACAAGCATCTCGTATGCCATTTGCACCCCCAAGCTGGGGCTATTTGTCTTCGTCTTCTTCAGTTTTACCAGAACACCATGCTTCAAGTCTTGAAATTTACAATTCAAGACTAATAAGACTACATAATTACTGGAACTAAGTACATTAAATGGTAATAATAAGTTGATGGAACTTGACAAGACTTCAAAAAAGATTACGCAGAGATGCATTACCTTTAGTAACTGTCATACTTTCTGAGAAATGATGTTCAACAGCTAGAACTGTCTCTTATTTGTCCAATAAAAATTGAAGGAATTTTTTTCTTCTGATTAAGCAAATAGATAGACCAAATAGTTCTAAAGTTTATAAGAAAAAATGTACCCGGTTAGCATATCAACTGTATCAGAATGATAGAAGAGGAGAGGGTAAGTTAACACGTAAAAAAATGTTTAAATAGCCGAAAAGTTTTAATAAAACAAGGAGAAAAGTATTCACCTATGCAAAGAACATGCTTATTTAGGCTATTCCCCGAAGCACTAAGAGTAGAACCACTAACTGCCTTTGCAAATTAATAATAACAACTGAAGAGTGTTAGTTCTGAAGGAAGGTCCATAATCCATATCAACGCGAGTACTGACATCCAAAGTCAGCAATATTCGAATATCTCATCCCAAGTATTAAGTGCTTATGCCACTTTTTCCCAAGCACATAAGTGGATCGATGGCAAATCAATAATTTAGGAAAACCCTATCAATGGGCAAACAAATACACAAAAGATGAACAGAAACTCGAATATCAAAATTAAGGAAAGTAAATCTTACAAGGTTAGACATAAGTCAGACCTATAAGAAAATGAAGAGTTAGATTGGAGATTCATAGTTTACCATGTTGATTAGAAGTTACGATCAAGAAGACTCAGCCAAGCAACGAACGATCTGCTTTGAACAAAATAAACAGAGACGATTCAAATCCAACTGTTTGAAATGCAAAACTTCCACTATAAATAGTAATTGAGCGAAACCAAAATATGTTCTAGAGCTTCTGATTAACATAAATCACTTAAATACAAAGAAAATGAAACATGCAAAATCCACATTTTAACAACCCAAAGTACAGTAAACTGCGTTACTGTGAACCATCACAGCATAAATTGGAGTAATGAAATAACCACTTTACATATCTTCAACGTTGATAAACATAATCGATTCCCAATAATCTATCAACAAATTCCACGATGTACAACATAAACTCTAATATCATGATCCGCAGCAGGTAACCTAAATCCTAAGAAAACAAAAAAATATGGGTTCGCTAGATTCATACATCAAGAATAAAAATCAAACTTACCACCATGAAACCGCACCGCTACTCGCCCTAATTTCTCTTTCACGTTTTTTTTTTACCGAGTCTTCCAACTGTAGACGGAACTAATTTATCTGGATCAAAGAAATTTGGGGAAAGAGAGATTAGAAAATGGGGAACTGGAAAAAGGAGAAAAAAACAAACTGAATTAGAGGGGGCATGGGATGTGCCTTCGCGAATCTTCATACCCACCATTACATTGTGCAGTGGGGAACATGAAGATTGAGATTAATCAACCACCAGACCAGGTTCACCCCGGTTTTCTCTCCTACATGATAGCAAGAGGGGAAAGAGAAGATAAAATTTACATCGTGTAGTTTGAAACATTTAGGCACTAGACACGTGTATTTTAATTTATTATGTACTTTTGATGATTTAGACACGCGTCATGCAATATTTCGAGACCATTAAAAATCCACTATTTGGAGACACGGCTAGTACAGATCCCGGGTATAAAGACATGATTAATGGTCACGGGGTTTCAAAATTCCGTGTCAAACAGATATTTAGTCACGTTTTCAGTTTAAACCGTGTCAATGACAACCGTGACCATAAACACTTATTCTACTAGTGTATGGATCTTAGTCCATATTTAGTTATTCTCTCACTTATATTTGTATTTAGGACCTCAGTCCTAGCATCCACGAACTTTAGTTCGAAATTTGATGCTTATAAGAAAGTGTAATGAGAGAATTAAGGTCGCTTGTTATATAGCGATAACCTTGACAATGAGTTTCCACAGACACTAACCAGGTTCATGGGAGTATGGTTTGGTATTCATGCATGACTCGACATATCACCTGGATGGTAACCGTGTATCTATATTCATATATATAGATTTTAAAAGAAACTCTTGTTTGTCAATCGTTGATATTGTATCATCCTAGTGATGCTTTGAGCATTGATGGTTTGATGTACTTGTGCATTTTGAACTTATTACTTATGAAACCATTGTCATATTTTCTGTTTGAGACATGTTATATTCCACTGCTGTTACTATTCTACTACAAGATTTGCAAAATTGATGAGAAAGTCTTCCCGCCGTTAGTGGGAGGAAAGGCTATCGCTTGAAAAACGGCGTGAAGTATCCTGGTTTGTACAAAGATAAACCAGGATGTATCTCATCTTGATGTTTTCATCAATGAAAGACACGAAGAAGATTTGATATCTTCAAGAATTGCAAATCAAGTTTTTCCATGAGAAGCTGCGTATGTAGTAGTAAGTGTGTCACTTAAAACACACCTTGAGCATGGATGACTAGTTGATTTAAAATATTCTGCACCTCCTGAGAGGAAGAACCAGTCATAATCATTGAAAGATAGTACTATCAAAAAGACTATTAGTGGAAGATCTAATTTCTCTGAATATAGTTCTTTTAAGAGAATGTCTCTGCAAAGGCTGTGGAACCTCAAAATGAGAGGATTTCCTTAAGGCATGCATGAAATAGAGAAATTTGTGATAGTAATCCAATGATTATTGATGATATCGTCAAAGTATCTACTGATACTATCATAGATGATGTTGGTGTTGAACCACTCTCTATAAGAATGTCATCAAAGGAATGATTGGTTAAACGGGAAAGGAGAGATTCAGGAAGAATAATAATTTCTCATAAAATGCATGGTTTGGTACTACAACCAGAACACCCGATAATGTGAGCTACTCTTGGCCACAGACAGGTGTTTGCAGTTCCGACATCCGATAATGTAACCCCTAGTGGCTACAGGTGGGTGTATATGCATAGTGAGAAAAAATAAAGTCAACTAATGGCACAAAGTCTTTTACAGGAACCTGAGATGGATTTGTTTATAACATATTCCCTATTATGGATGCAACTACCTCTTTGGTATTTGTCTGGAAGTATTTTAAGGACTTGACATGCATCTAGTGGGCGTGGTCACTGCAAATCTGTATGAAAGACATGATACAGATAACCGCAGATAAATTCCTGAAGGTTTTCACCTATCAGTAGAATTACCATGTCATATGCATTTGCCCTATAAAGACGAACATGGTCAATCGTCTAAGTAAGTGCTTATTATCCAGGGATATGTGGACCATATTATGTGCTCATATACTGTGCATTTACTAGATTTGATTCTTGCAACATCTACCTTATTGGAACTTCTGAAGAATCCTCCAAAGCACAAAAATGCTTAAAGCAGGAGTTCGAGATGAAACTCTCGGTAAAACAAGGTCTCAATCTGTTGGTTGAGCATTGTAAATGGAAGTCCATTAATTTCATCAACCTTAAGGGTTTAAATGGACAAGCTGACATGTTTTCAGTCATTCGATCTCTTACAAGATTGATCGATTTTCATCTCAACAATAGATATGTATCACTCTGTGGTTTGTATTACACAAAGATGTGTAAATGGTATATTAGCTAAAATATGCTATAAATACCTGATATTGGGTTTTTAAGCCTAGTTCTGCCCAGCACCAATATCGATACATTGGTCCGAAAAAAACTATTTCATCTTCGTGGTACCATTAAGCTAGATCTTTTGCATAAAAGATCACTAAATTTCTCCCACAGAGAAAAACTAATTAGACTGTTTAAGTTTTGATTTTGGCAGGTTTGTTAAAACAGCTAAATATTTTCCTAGCTATAGGTCTGGTAGTAGAGGATACTTGGTTATCCTCCGATCGATTATGATTGTTCAGACAAAGCTAGTGGAAAATATATAAATGCTGGTACAACCAGATGATCATTAAGAAATTGTACAGAGGAAAATCAAACTGATTTTCTCGACTAAGGAAAGTTGGAGATGCTGAAGACTTTAAAGGGTGGTTCGGAACTCTTAGCAGTACTACCGGGCATAATGATCAACCGAGAAGGCTTCTCATTAGGGGGAGTAAAGCCATGGAAGACTATGGATATAAGAATATTGGACATTACGTCGTGTACTTTTTTTCCTTCGTCAAGGTTTTGTCCCACTGGGTTTTCTTTGTCAAGGTTTTAATGAGGCATGCGAGTCCATTACTATCCGCAGTTCGTCATGTTGTACTCTTTTTCCTTCGTCTTGGTTTTTGTCCCACTGGGTTTTTCCAGGCAAGGTTTTAACGAGGCAACATTTGCGGGTTTATCATAGTTCTGAGAACTCATATTTTCCTACGTTCAGGTTTTTACCACCGATGGTTTTTCCTGAAAAGTTCTATACGAAGACAGACAAGCTACATCGACATTATTGTTATGAACTTCCGGCATTCAGGTTTTTTCCTAAATGGTTTTACTGGCGTAGTTTTAACAACGGGAGAAATTTCGTAATAACCAACACTACCTAAAAGATTCCAACGATTCGCCGCATTGAATGTTGCAAGAAAATTTTTACCGAGGTAATATTTTGAACGATGGATCATCCAAGGGGGAGTATTATGTGTAGAACATTCTGGTGGCTGACCCACCGTTTGAACATGGAAAACAAAATGATAGGATACAAGCTTTATCTCACTTGATAAGGATTATATTACAGAAAACATGGACACATAATTCTTTATCTCATTTGATAAGGATTATATTACTTTATTTGTTGTCCCATGGGTAATTATGTTTCCTTTGCAAGCTATAAATAGCTTTGGTATGTTCGAGTTCATTTGTAAGAAGAAACGAAAATTGTTTCTTTGCTTTCATTTTTCCATTCTCACATTAATTAACCATTAGTGTTGTACTATGAACTATCATCACAATAGTTAGTGGAATTGTTAATCATTCAGTAATATCATTACATAATAATATACTTTTATTTTGATCATTTTCAAAATTATTTCATAAACATTTTTCTTTTCCACCTCACTCTTTTTTGGACCTTAACCAGAAAAATTCCTTCCTAGAAGACACAAAATCCTATCATTTTAATTAGGGATGTCAACTCATCCGGATTTATGTAATATACTCCCTCTGTTTCTTTTTAATAGACCAGTTTTGTTTTTAGAGAAAATTAAGGAAATTAAGAGAATTAATCATTGAAAGTGGTCCTCATGACACTTGTCAATAAAAGAAGTGAAGTGAAATGGTCCCCATGAAACTTGTCAGTAAAAGAAGTTAAGTGAAATGATACATATAACACTTGTCATCAAAAGAAGTTAGATGAAAAGTGGTCCCAAAAAATTAAAGTAACATTTGACTTTCCCAATTAGGAAACCAGCCTATTTTTTTGAAACATTTATTTATAAAAACCAGCCTATTAAAAAGAAACGGAAGGAGTATATCATACATTAGAATTGGTTATTTGAGTCGGATCCTAGTTCAAAAAATGGTCTTTTGAATCCCGAAAAATTTTTGACCTCAAGAATCATCGAGTGGGTGAACACTTTTACTTGTTGAGTTTTCCATGACCAATGAATAAAATCCTATTTTTGCATGGGGAAGATCAGCGTAACAATCGATGATCCAAAACTTATTTTTGCACTCAAAACAAATCCCTTGGGATGCGCATAAGTTTATTTGGATTTTGTACCACAGACCATCAGACTGAATTTTTGGAATCGACCATAAAAAAATATAACCACTAAGTTTTATTTTTTAACAGTCATCAACAGAGGATAAAATATTGTTTGGTTATTGGTTAATAAGATAAATCTCCTTAGCAAAACTTTATATGCATTTATAAGATATTGCTGGATTTTTGGTGTTTACAGGTTGTCTCCATTGTAGAATTTAGTGAAACAAAAGCATTTTTCAGAGCTACAACTTATATAAGTGCACATGAGCTTGAACTAGATAACAACCAGTTCAGCACTGCACAAATTTGGATAAAAAATGGTTCGGGTGAAGAAATGAATAACATTGAATTAGGATGGATGGTAAGCTGTCTATTTACTGTACTCAATTTATTTATACTATCTCCCATCAACAACTTTCTTTGATTACTTTCAGATATATCCTGCACTCTTCGGTGATAGCCGTACTCGACTATTTGGTTATTGGACGGTAAATTTCGTCCTTAATTTCTTCTTATTTCCATTAAGCGTTAATTTAACATACGTGATTTTCTTCTAGATATCAGTACACAAATTTCATGTATGCCTTGGCTATTTTTTTTAATTTTTTTTGAAGCTGTGTTCTTCAGTTCTTCTAGTGTATATTTCTCTACTAATTTAACATACATGGTTTTCTGTTAAAATTAGTACACAAATTTTATGTACGCAGATGCTAATGTTAACTAATACGCTGATGCTAATGGGTTGAGGTTAAATCCCGAATTATTACATACTGATTAAATCTCGAATTCTTACTATATAATTAATTTTTTGGAATCCTAAATAACAGGCTGACAATCAGAAAGAAACGGGTTGCTTCAACATGCTTTGTTCTTGGTTTGTTCAAGTTGATAGTCATGTATCTCTTGGTGTAATTATGGAACCATTATCAGGCTATGGAAAAGATGCATGGTCACTGCCTGTGAAAGTATACCGGGTGAGTGTGACATTTACATTTAAGAAGTTTAGTACATAGAAAATTTGTAAAAACTTAATTGCATGATGTTCATACAGGTTCTTACTTATAACGTCCATGAAGATGCTTCTTAGATTGTCTGGTTATGAATATATTGACAGGATCCGCAAACTGGTAACTGGTGGTTGGTCACTGACAAGATTATAGGATACTGGCCAAAATAAATCTTTACACATTTAGCAGACAATGCTTCGATTATAAGATACGGAGGGGTAGCAGGGGCAACAGGGCCGGCCCTGACATGTTAATGCCCCGAAGTTCATTTCCAAAGTGATGCCCCTAGGCCATATATAATAATAAAAAAATTATTAAATCATTTTTTTAGCGCCATAAATAAACTGAGGCACTATTTATTTTATTACTCGTCATTATAGCATATAATAGAATAAAAAGACGAGGTCAAGATGTATCAAATATACCGGTTATGTGTAAAAACTCCATTTTGCTTATCTTGCTTGCGTAGTTCAAAAAAGAGAGGAAAAGGAACCAAAAGACGCAAAATAAAAATATCGTGTTCAGTTTTGCTTATGATCTTCCAAATACTTCAAAAAAAAAATGTTCCTCCAAAGTGGGTCACGTGATTAAAAGCAGGTGCGAAACGATCTCATTTCCTTCTACATGTTCTATCGACATGTCCCCTAATAATAAAGCAATAACACTTCAAACGTTTTTCCACCGTAGATATCTATATATAGTTGACTATTGTAATGGGAAAGAAAGGAAAAATTTGATGCCCCAAAAATTTTGATGCCCAAAGCCATGCTTCGGATGCTTCGCCTCAGGGCCGGCCCTGAGGGGCAAAACCTAAAACGCCATCTCCGCCGATGGGAAATGGATATTTACCTCAATTTCAAGATTATTTGAAGACAACATATATGAGGAAAATGAAGTACATTGATGAAAAAGGGAACTATGTTAACCTAAACCCCTATGGTGCACTGACCAAGCATGATACAATGCAAAATTGCTATAGTATTTTGTTTGCTGGTAATATAGGAGGGGATTGGGAGATAACTTTGGTGTTTGGGGGACCTGGTGGTATGTGTCTCTAAGATATTAGTGTCACATGAATACTAATTAAGTGCCTAAATTTTCTTGTATTCAAACATTTTTAGTTATTTCAAGTGTTATTTTTGGGATATACAAATTTGTCTTGATTAGCTCATAGAAATGTTACATGTTTACTTAAAGTTCCGCACTGGGTTTGTTTTCTGTAACAAGAAATAAATATTCTACATTGGCCAGCATATATAGGATTTAGTATGGGGGACCTGGCGCTAATTTTTCTTTTTTATTTATTTCTCATCTGAATTCTCTCATGTCGCTGCAGTTCTCAATTAGTATTAAATTTTGAATGAAGAAACATATAGAATTTGAAGAAAATGTGGACACTGGCCATATTTCATGCATGATGTAGGCCTGAGTCTGACTGAAGAGAAAAAAAAACAATCGGTAAACAATTGTTAAGTCCTTTGATATGGTGATCCAAAATTTTGTAAATCTATACATTAGTAAATTGTTAAGTCCTTTGATAATAAAAAATAAAAATAATTGTTAAGTCCTTTGATACCTCCCAAAATTGGGGAATACGCCACTTAATTGGGGTCTATAGCTACATGACAAAATAAGGTCATTAAGTAACAATTCATAGAAACCCCTTATCTACTATTTATGTTAATGCCTAATATGCCCTTATTAAATTAGTGTTAATTCGGATAATTAAATAATATTTATTTAAGCTAATCCTGAAATTAACTATGATTAATGCATAATCAACACTTGTAAAAAAAAAAAAAAAGACTCGATCCTGAATCTGTTGATGTTAGTGAATTTGTAAACCGATTCTGTGTTGGGTTTATACCGAATGAAGATGTAAATCCAGAATCGGAGTTTAATCAATACACACATAAACCAATTCCAACAATCGGTGTTTATATATATATATATCCATATATTCCGATTAGAGCATACTTTCAGAAACAAAATATTCATTACATAGTTTAGGATATTAGCGCATTACATATATAGGATTCAATATAGGAATTCTAGAATTTGACACATCAAATGCTCGCCAATGAACCTCCGAGCACGTCTGTACAACGTCGTATATTCTTTGTGGTGCATGAACTTAGTTTTCCCATTACGAATTCTCCGTAGACTGTTGAAACGTTCCAGTTGAAATTCAATGAATTCTTAAATGTTAGTATGTGAACTTTTGACATAGGTATAAAGATGATCGCATTACTCACTTTTCCCCTAAGAGGAGCTCGTGGATGATAGTGGTACACCATATTTATAACCTTTACGTACTCTCGCATTGCATTTTTTATGTATTGGAATCGAAAATCCAAGTCTCTCCATTTAAGGTTATTGGGATTCACAGTACGCTCATAAAAGAACTCTTTAACTCTCTTCCAAAACATTGAATAAATTTCATTCGGACGTTCACGGAACGTATTAGCAAACGATTTAACGAGACACAAATCTTCAAACGGTTCCTATTCCATTTTTTAGGCTAAGTGTGTCATGTGGGAGTGGATCAAAGAGGTTGTCCTTATATAGATGAAGTCTCAACGGCTATTTTTTTTTTAATTCAATTCACACAATCGGATTTTAGAGATGATCACATACACCGATTGTGTACGTATAAAATCATGTAAAATATGCGTCTCATTAATCGGGATTTTGTAATGCATATGTAATCCGATTCTTGGCACAAAAAGATACCAACATTGCCTAGAACTTTAATCCTTCTAAATCAAAAAGTCACCCAAACCATAAGGGTATACAACATATTATGAGATCGAATATCAAGGTAATAAAACCAAAATCAAACATCCCATAAACATACATAGCAAATAAATAAAGCTTTAAAGTATCGGCTATGTAAATCAAAACTATCACAAGAAAAATTATAAATCAAATAAATTTATTCATCATAATAAGATAGGTTTATTCATAATACACTCATACAATCAATGAAACCAATCAAAATTTGATGTCTATTTTTCTAGATTAAGTATTACAGCATATAACTTAATCTCTAGTGGTGTTGTTGTTCACAGATGTTTCTTCAGTATTCAAACTGTTAAAGCATGTCTCAAGATACTTGTCTGCAACCACTTCTTGTTTCTCTAGCTCTTCAACGAGAACCTTAAGTTCGGCAAGAGCTTCTTTTGTCCCTTCGATTCGTTCTTTTAACCAATCCTGATGTCGAACAGTCATAACTAGATCAGTTTCCAGTTTTTCAAAACTTTGAATGTATTGATTCATACTGTTTGAACGAATCCACTTGATTTTGGTTGGATATTGTTTGTTGTAGGACAATAGACATGACTCATCTGGTAATCCAACCGAACCCTAAGAATCATAATCAGACATGATTTTTGATCTGCTTCTTTTCTTCCTCTTGGTATTGATTCCTTGAAAATCTTTAAACCTTTGAGCCTCCTCCTTATCATTCTTTGAGACATTGCGAGTTATAGGAGGCATGCTTGGTTATATATATATAAGATGATTGAGCAGGGTATCAATATAATAGAAGAAATAGTGTCCCTTTAAAAAGGAGACAACTTTCAGACCTAAAGATATCAATAGAACCCGAAAATATTAAAGAATATATTTTGTTTCCTTTTGTCCGAACTTCTTTAGTTTTATTCAAAAATTCCAAATAAAACTTATCTAGAAAATCATGATAAACATGAACGATTTTTTGGATTTACAACTATAAAGTTTCAAATTTTCTGATAATCAATTACACAAACACATGTGCTCCATATTTATTGTGCCATTCCCATCCATAAATACGAGAACAGATGAGGATGAGAATGCACAATTTTGATACAACTAAGTTGTATCGGAATAAGATTTGTCAAGATTATATTCAATATCAGAAACATGGTTCATGTTTCTTTTAGGGAATTTCTTCCCAATATATTTTCTCCCAAGACGATGATATTTTCTAACTCTATAGATATGATCATGTGGAGAAACTGTACCGATGTGAGAATTCTCAGAGATTGATAGATTTCTCTTAATTCTTTCAATGAGATTTTCATAAGATTTTCTCATTCTAAGGACTTCCTTATGATTCACATCAATGTGATCATCTGAAACAATTATTGGAAATTCCTCATTGTTTCTTTTGGCAAAGATTCTCTCTTTCCCTTCCTTCTGGAATTGTTCTTCATCAAAACAAGAATTGTTTCGATATGGGTGAGGAGGTACCTTCTTCCAGAAGCTATTGTCAACTATTTTCTCTGATCTTGAGTTGATCTTATAGGGTTGTGGCATAATCTGTATTTTTACTAAGGAATGATCTTTCAGTTTTTCAAGACAAGAAACTTCCTTCAAAATTTTGACCACAGTATGATGAAGAAGTATAAGTTTCCTATCAAGTGACTGAAAAGTGTATTCCTTAAGATCATTATCATGGAATCGGTTTAAAGTTTCCTTTGTACAAGATTTCATATGATCATCAGTAGATATAGAAGCTGGTTTCTCATCTTCTTATGACTTGATGTAGTTCGGAAAACTAGCATCATCTTGATCTGTTTCAGATGTGACTAAAACAACAACATCCTTTGTCAGAGTCATTGGAATTATATTTTTATTAAGATAATTAACAAGAGCTTCTAATTTCACAGTGAGATTCATATTCTCTTCAGCCAAACTATCCAATTGATTGTCTTTATTTCTGATCTCCTATTTAGGAAGATTTGACTTTGTCTTCAAAATCACCATTTTAGAAGACAAAGATTTTATAGGCTTTAAGTTTTACCAACTCTTTATCAGCATCTTCTTTTTCATCAGAAAAAGACACATATGTTTTCGCAACTCCTGGATCATGAGTAAACGAAGTATTAACATCTTCAACCATTGAATAGTCATTGTCTTGCTTAGCGTTAACTGAATCAGACATGGATTCAATTCTTATAGGATGGATCGCACAAAACACAGATTGTTATATCTTTTCGTGTTTACTTGCTCTGATACCAATTGAAAAGGTGAGGGTACCAAAATATACCTCAAGCTATTACTTTTCCTTCCTATAAGTTAATTTTCCGAAAGTGATTGTCTATGGAATGAGTCGAGACAATACAACTAATCGATTCACACTTCGTGTGATCATCTATGGATATGAGATCGAGACAATATAACAACGAAGTATGTTTACTTGATACAAAGGTTCGGACTTCACCAAACTCAATAGGATTAACGTATCAAGTAAATATTAATTAACGTTTGTGCAATTTACTTTAATTATATTAGAAGAATTATAATGCGGAAATATAAAGTAAATGACACATCTAGATTTTGTTAACGAGGAAACCACAAATTCAGAAAAACCTCGGGACCTAGTCCAGAATTGAATACTCTCAGGATTAAGACGCTATACAAAATAATACCAACTTCGTATAGTTGAGACCAAGCAACTAAACCTATAGTTCACCTAGTTCTGTTTGTATTCCCACGCCTCCAACCTGTAAAAAAGTCACGTACTTGGACCAATTCCTTTGGTTCGTATTCCAAATAGTAAAGGAACAACAAGTCTGTTTGGTATCAACTCTCTTCAACCAAGTGATATGAGTTGTGTAAAGGCTCTTCCGTTTATCTTAACATAAACTCCTTTGCTAGGTTCCACGATCTATCTTATGTTCAATCACCCAAAGGAAATCATTAGGATTAAGCCAACAACACTATTAATCCAAATAATTGTGTTGATGTCGATCTTCTCAATTAATCAATCCAATATACCACAAGATAAACCGATTATTAATTGGATCCTCTTTTACCCAAACAAGTATTGTGCACACCGAAGATTATAAAACCAAGTCATAAATCTTCTATCTCTTTTTTGTCTTCAAATCTTCTAAGATATTCAATAAACACCTGCACACAACTACTTGAATCTCTTGTGATCAATCACACACAGAACGGAGTCTGTTAACAATGGATTATCACAAGATCGTCTTTAGATCTAACAACAGTTTAAAGATCCATGTCGAAACCTTGAACTAGTTTGAGTGAGAAGATTCTCAAGCATAAACAAACTAGGTGCAATCAAAGTTCAACACCGTTAGTCAATCAAATCAATAAGAAAACTAAAGATAAACCGCAATATTTAGCTTCCCACCAACGGGTCGCGCTAGAGCTTCTCAATCTCAAATAAAACTTTAAACTGGGAAGCCATAAGAGATTTCACCTAATTAGATTACTCTCCTCTTCGATAGGCGGCTTCACTAGTAACAAAGACAAAAGAGGAAGTCTATTGTTATGAAGGATTAGTTTGCTAGAAATGCAAACTCAAAGTATTTATAGACAATGAAGTTTGGACACCAAGGAATTTCCAAAACCGAAAATATACTCAAAATATTTTTTATTATTACACCAAATTCGATTTTCATAATTCCTGTGAATGCACTGTCCAAAATTATGATCGAAATCTCCTTGGAAAATATTTAACTAGTAAATGCACATTACTAATTCTTATTTTCCATATATGATTAAAAACCCTTAATTAAAAGGATTTTTAACTTATTTAAATTCAATCTTGGGATTTACTTCCCTTTTAGACGTTAAGGAATATCTTTGAACAATAAAAGAATACACATTAATGCGTGTGTTCAAAGTGTGTCGACTTCTTACTCTTGTAATTCCTTTTTCATACTTACTCACTTGAAACCGATTACCACACTTTCAAACAAGTTTAGAATTGGTTTATCTAAATTTCAAGAAATATGTGATTGATCAAGTAACACTCAATCACAAACCATGGGTTTAACAGTTATACCAAAACAAGTTTAGGTTCTACCTCCATGTGAGTAATGTGCATAGTCACTCTAGCTATCTGAATTGATACAAAGGTTCGGACTTCACCAAAATCAATAGGATTAACGTATCAAGTAAATATGAATTAACGATTGTGCAATTTACTTTAATTATATTAGAAGAATTATAATGCGAAAATATAAAGTAAATGACACAGCTAGATTTTGTTAACGAGGAAACTGCAAATGCAGAAAAACCTCGGGACCTAGTCCAGAATTGAATACTCTCAGGATTAAGATGCTATACAAAATAATACCAACTTCGTATAGTTGAGACCAAGCAACTAACCCTATAGTTCACCTAGTTCCGTATGTATTCCCATGCCTCCAACCTGTAAAAAAGTCACGTACTTGGACCAATTCCTTTGGTTCGTATTCCAAATAGTAAAGGAACAACAAATCTGTTTGGTATCAAATCTCTTCAACCAAGTGATATGAGTTGCGTAAAGGCTCTTCCGTTTATCTTAACATAAACTCCTTTGCTAGGTTCCACGATCTATCTTATGTTCAATCACCCAAAGGCAATCGTTAGGATTAAGACAACAACACTATTAATCCAAATAATTGTGTTGATGTCGATCTTATTAATTAATCAATCCAATCTACTACAAGATAAACCGATTATTAATTGGATCCTCTTTTACCCAAACAAGTATTGTGCACACCGAAGATTATAAAACCAAGTCAAAAATCTTCTATCTCTTTTTTGTCTTCATATCTTCTTAGATATTCAATAAACACCTGCACACAACTACTTGAATCTCTTGTGATCAATCACACACAGAATAGAGTCTATTAACAATGGATTATCACATGATCGTCTTTAGATCTAACAACAGTTTAAAGATCCATGTCGAAACCTTGAACTAGTTTGAGTGAGAAGATTCTCAAGCATAAACAAACTAGGTGCAATCAAAGTTCAACCACCGTTAGTCAATCAAATCAATAAGAAATCTAAAGATAAACCGCAATATCTAGCTTCCCACCAATGGGTCGCGCTAGAGCTTCTCAATCTCAAAGAAAACTTTAAACTGGGCAGCCATAAGAGATTTCACCTAATTAGATTACTCTCCTCTTCGATAGGCGGCTTCACCAGTAACAAAGACAAAAGAGGAAGTCTATTGTTATGAAGGATTAGTTTGATAGAAATGCAAACTCAAAGAATTTATAGAAAAGGAAGTTTGGACACCAAGGAATTTCCAAAACCGAAAATATACTCAAAATATTTTTTATTATTACACCAAATTCGATTTTCATAATTCCTGTGAATGCACTTTCCAAAATTATGATCGAAATCTCCTTGGAAAATCTTTAACTAGTAAATGCACATTACTAATTCTTATTTTCCATATATGATTAAAAACCCTTAATTAAAAAGATTTTTAACTTATTTAAATTCAATCTTGGGATTTACTTCCCTTTTAGACGTTAAGGAATATCTTTGAACAATAAAAGAATACACATTAATGCGCGTGTTCAAAGTGTGTCGACATCTTACTCTTGTAATTCCTTTTTCATACTTACTCACTTGAAACCGATTACCACACTTTCAAACAAGTTTAGAATTGGTTTATCTGACTTTCAAGAACTATTTGATTGATCAAGTAACACTCAATCACAAACCATGAGTTTAACAGTTATACGAAAATAAGTTTCGGTTCTACCTCCATGTGAGTAATGTGCATAGTTACACTAGCTTACCAAACTTCGGCTGACTATGTACTAGGATCGTTTCCCTACATATATTTGGTATCTAACTTGTATGCACTGCACATTTCCATAGGATCGATTCCCCCTTGCCTAAAAATGTGTTTCACATTTTCATAGGATCGGATCCCCTTTATTTTATAAACCTTGATGCACCTCACACAAGGATCGGTTCCCCTTGTGATGTACTGCACCTCTCACTAGGATCGGTTCCCCCTATCCCAATATTTTTTTCAGACACTCACAAACCCGATCATACCCCAGGTGATTACTTAAGATTAGTTTCACTAATAAAAGTCATACCAATACATAAGTCAGGCCTCATGTGAATAGTTTTACCAAGAATACAAACAAGTCATGAGCGGTTATGCTAATCACACATATTGGTCGTTCATAAGATATGCAATGAAGAACAGCCCAAATAACGCCTGGATATTTCCTTTTAGGTCCACAACACATATCATGAACTTACTTCCTCAAAACACATGTAAAAACATTGTTTTCTAGGATGAAATCATCACCTCATACCCATACATAATCACAATACAATTCATACAATTGTAGTTGCAGGAAAACCTACACTACACCCTTGTCAAGAATTCAATAAATCTAAGACATAATTTGAAGATTAAGAACAACACTTTTATTAATTTGATCTAAAAAGAATTACAGAAGATAAGAAATCAAGAATACAACCGACTTTCTAAGACTTTCTCTCTCCTCAAGACTTTCTCAACACTCCAAAATTAATCCTCTCCCTCTAAAACTGTTAGTTTCCTTTATATAGGTAGTTACATAGTGGATGACAGCTCATTTACAACTAAGCTTTCCTTTAATTTTGGATATGAGTTTTTGAGGTACTATCGCAGCAGCATTACTGTGATTTCTCGCAGATTTCACCAATGCTTCGCAGAACCGTCACACTTTTCTCATGCTTCCGCCACTTTCATCCATTACGTCATTCCTTAGGTCATCTAATGACATCTCGCAGACTGTTGTTAATGAACTCGCAGATTTGTATCACAGGAGTGTCGTTAATCTCGTAGGAATATTGTTGTAGCAATATTCTGATCCTACATCTTGCCTCTTCTCTTGTCTTTTATGCGGAGAAGATAAAGATCATGAGAACCTTAAACTTTTGATTTGCCGCAGCCCTTTATCTTTTCGTACTTCTTTTGTTCTAACACGTTTCTGCATCCTTCGCCAGATTTATCACGCGTATCTTTTCCTCCACTTAACTTTTGACACGTCTTTTTCAATCGCTGAATTCCAACCACTCATGTATTTTCTTCATTAAATGCGTTTATATTCTCGAGAATATTCTTTGTCCTATAAATATTTCCTTCGCTCTTCTCTTCTATTATTTTTACTTTCTTTCTCTGCTCTGCAATTTTACTGTTCCTCATTGTTCTTCCGCAAATTCCGGATCCATTACTGTTTTAGTTTTTTTCTTCAATCTTCTATATTTTTAACCCTTACTCCCATACTAAAAATGGCTCCTGCTAAACGATTGGGTCAAACCACTCTCAAACTACAACAGCAGAAGCTTCAAACCTTAGGTTTCAAACTATCTGAAATTCCTAATCAATCTCCAGAATCTGATCTTTCCATCAAATTAGTTTCTGAATACCCCTCTACTAGTGAGAATATCATTGTCTCGCTAGGTCAATTAGAAGCTTGTCTCCCCATTCCTATTTATGACCCTGAACTTCCTCTTTTTTATGAAATTCTATCTCACGCCAACTTTTCACGAGCTATCTACCAATTAAGTGGAGACTGCATTCGTCTTATGCTTGAATATGCTTATCGCAGAGATGGTAAAGGATCTCGCTATCCTGATAATGTGAAAAACCCTAAGTTCAAAGATGTCCTTATTGATCCTGCGAAGTATACCGTAGAGAATTTCTTTGCGAATTATAAGGTGATTCCCATGAATAAAGATAGCACATGTTGGGCTGTTCGTTTGAATAAGAAGAAAACAATTGCGAAAAACATAATTCTCATGCAAGATATCGACTGGCATCTAGGTAAAAAAACAAGGTCCATGCCATTCTAGTGATGATAAATGGTGCGTTTCTCCTCTGCTTCTGGAAGGTCCATACATTTCTGGTGCTCTTAACTTGCCTGCGAACCTCGCAAAATATCAACCTTGGGTGTTTAATTGGCCTGAGAGGAATAAAGAGGTATGTTTCTATTTTGTTATCATTAATCTTTAATTTTTAACATGTATTCTCGCTAATCACTTTATCCTTGCTAGATAATAAGAATAAAGAAGAACTATCAAGCTACTGGGAATCCCATCCTTCTGCAAACCTTGAAAACCTTCACAGATGAAGTAAGAAACAATCTTCTATAATTTTTAACAATATATTGTTGCCTCTGTTTCTTATCTTTATCTGTGATCGCAGGTTATCGAGGAAATACCATTTGTTCCTGCCGTAAAAACCAAAGGAAAGGGTAAAAGCACATATGGCCCTCGCAAAGAAAGTCCTACTGTTCCTTCTTCAAAAGTGAGTAATGATGCAACTTGCAATGAAAGCTCTAACACTTCTCCTCATAGCAGTAAAGATAAATCTGCTGGTCCTCCTTTAAAGAAGAGAAAGACGCAACCTCTTCCTTCTTCTATCTCTCAACTTAACGAGAACCTTCAAGATGATCTTGACAATTTTGACGATGTTGAAGTTGCTGTTGATATGGGTACTTCAACTATGATGGGACCTCCTCGACCTAAATCCCATATGTCTCAGCTATCTAGTGTTTTTGCTAATTTCATACATGGGATGAATAATGATGATTTTTCTCGTACTTGCGAATATCTCGCAAGAATTTGTAATGCCTCAATTTTGGAAAATAATACAACTCTCTCAGGAGTTTCAAGACATGTAGATCCTAGCTTTTTGAACTCGCTAGGCTCTTTGGTATATTCTTTTTTCCTTATATTATTTTTGATATATTCTCTATTCCTCCGCAAGTATCTAATCTTTCATTTGTCTTAACTATTTCTGCCTTTTCTGTTGCAGGATGGTAGAGCTTCATTTTCTGTTGCCTCTGATATTGAGAGAAGATTATAAACTTCTTTAAAGAGGAATGAAGATCTAAAGTCTGAATCCGCTAAACTTTGCGAGAAGAATAAGCATATAGAGGCTGAAGTTGCGGAAATTCTCAGCAAGAATAAACAACTAGAGAGTGAATTTCCCTTCTTCAAGCACAAGTTGGATGACGCAGAAAAACGGAATCAACAACTCCTTGGTAAAGACCTACTTCTTCCTCCTCTTTATTTCTTCATCTTGATATTCTTGCCTTATATGAATAACCATTTTGCAGATATTTATGATCTTACTGACGAGGCTATTCTTCTTCGCCCTTTCCCTGAACCCATAGATGATGACGCCCTTCTTAACCGCCTTAACGATTCATTGAGTAACTATTTAGATGATAAAATTAGTTCACTTAATATTGATGAACTTAGATCCCAACTCCGCTTCTTGAGAAAAGATTATAGATCCACCTTAAGCATAGCCAACAAAAATAAAATTCTTCGTGATGATCTTAAGGATAAAAATAAAAATTTAAAAGCCCAAAAGAGTGAACTTGAAAAAGAGAAAGACCGCATTTCTCTTCAAGGTGCTGAGACTTTACTTCAATTTCGAGATAAACTTGTTGATACTGAGATAGAGAGAGATAAGCTAAAATGTGAGAATTATGATCTTCATGCGAGAGAAGAACAAGTCTGTTCTCGCTTTCTTATCCAAAGTGAAGATGAGTTTGCTTGGGCTGCGAGAGTATTTGATAATGCCAGAAAAAACCTAGGGGTAGATGTTAGTCTCCAAACTGACCAAGCGACTTTAATAAGGGATTTGATCCATGAAAGAGAAGGTTGTTTGTTGTTCCTTTTTTCCATCCCTTTGTATCTTATAAATTTCTGTTGAATTTCTAACTTGTTGTTATTTACTCACAGATTCTGAAAAGAGGCTCGCAGAATCTGAGAATAGATATTCTACTAGAGTTAAGGAACTTGATGCTGACAAGGAGGAACTTGCGAAGAAACTTGCTTCCCGCAATGATAAAGTTTCAAGAATGAAGAAGCAAATAAAGAATTCCAATAATTTTTTTAACAATACCCTTCTTGTTGTTCTCAATAACTCTATCAAGAAAGTCTGCGAGGATAATAATCTTTCTCATTCTCTGTATCCTTGCCTCGATGATAAAGTTCCATCCAATTCTCCAGACCTAATTATTTCTGATAGTGAGGATGAAGAATATGGTGAAGATGATGAATATGAAAGTGGAAGTGAAGAAGAAGAAGAAGATGATGAGGAAAACAATGAAGATGAAGAAAATAATGAAGGTGATGATGAAGATAAATCTAAGTAGTCTTGTTTTATCTTTTTGATCTTCTTTGTAAAGCTTGTACACTTTGATCTTTCTTTCTTGCGGCATTTTTCTGCGACTTTTTGAAAGTTTCTACGAATATTTCCCACTTTTGGTATTTCTTGATGTATAAATTCTTTTTGATTCTATCTGAATGTACTATAAAACAAATCTTTTTGCAATGTGGTTAATATAAACATCAATCTTTAACTATCTTCATGAATTTATCATATAATGATGAATAACAATATTACCCTTCTACGCACTCCCATACTTGCCTCTTGTTATTTATCTGCAATATGATAAATAAAATGGAATAATATTAAATCGCAATAATTCTGTCATTATCTCGCAGATATAACCTCTCTTGTGGTCTTATTCTGCCTTCCTAGTTAAAGGTCTTATGTTGCCACGGTTAATATGTGCGTAAAAATCGCAGGACGTCTATACATTTTCATGTAAAGACCCATTGATCTTATCATATCTTGTATTGATCTTTGCGACAATATGATAAGTTTAGGTTCCCTTGCGAGAATTAAGCCTTATGACATTGTCGTCTTTGCGATGAAATCGCAGGACGTCTTCGCATTTTCACGCAAAAACCCATTGATCTCATCTTAACATTTCTCTTATGGGTTTTTTGCCTTTGTCACACGACAATATGACAGGCCTAAATGCTCTTGCGAACACATAGTCCTATGACATTGCCGTATCTGTCACGCGACAATATGATGGGTCAAGCTGTTCTTGCGAGAAGATACTAAAGAGACCCACGACATTGCCGTCTTTTTTGACACACAGCTCCCTAATGGAGGGTGCCGACCTTATCTTCCCCCTGGTTTCCCCTTCAAAGAGTACACATCGGCCATACAAGACTAGCTTCTCCCATCCAGTTCTAGAAACAACCAGTTGTTTTCGCAGCCTCTTATCCTTTATGCCTAGATGTCTTATAGTTACAAGACTGCACCCTAAGTGGGGTTTTCTTTGGGCCGAGAACATCATAGCCAAGACTTTCCAAAGATGGCCAGGGTAGGTTCATCCATCCCGGGCACCCTTGGCTCAACTGTGTACCCCGGCGCCTTGTTCATACTTTGCACTCCTTAAGAGAGACTCTCAGTCGTCCAACCAGGGTATAACCTTATATAGTTGGAAATCCAATTTATCTCTCCTAGATAGGTTTTCTATAACCCAAAATCTGCATGACTCAGGTTCCAGCAGCGGTATAACCTTTCCCTGAATCATGCAAAGAGATACCCCCTTTATGACGCACTTTAGGAAATTGCCTCTTGCGAAATAGAATTCGCGAACTAGGGTGTACGCCATAAAGGTTTGTCCCATTCTTATGTCTCTATGGAGAATATTGCCGTCTTATGCATTTGCATTTAAATTCTTATGTTTCTACGAAATTTTATTCGCGTTTCTTGCGACAGTTTCACATTTCATTTCTCTTTCATTTTTTCTTTCCTTCTAGTCAATCTCATCTTTTTCAAAAGTACATATTCTGAATATTAATAATGTTTTCTTCAACCAACCATTCTTAAGCAATCTTAAATTTTTTGAATTTGAATCTTTACCTTTCTACTTACTATTTTCTGCTTTTGGCTTTTTGTGGTGCTCTGTTATTTGTTCTACGTGACTCTTATCATCATTTCTTTGCGTCTCATACTAATCTTGCAACATGTGGTCTTTTCTCAACTCTATCGTATCCATCATTAATCTCTCACTGCGCTGCTTCTGCTTTGTATTATGCTTCCAATTGTTATTTCTTGCAACTCTTTGTTCGCAGGATTCGACATCAACTTGATAACATTTCTTTCTTTGAGCCCAATCTCATTGTATTACTCCAACACCATGAGGATGAGGGAATTTGATGCATTGGTGGTAGATTGAAGCCACACCCAGAATACCATGTAACCAAGGCCTTCCAATCAAAGCATTATAGGGAGATTCTATATCAACCACGCAAAACTTAATTTTCGAAGAGATCCCCTTGAGCGGAATCTTCATTGTAATCTCCCCTTTGGGTTTGTTTGCTGGTCCATTAAACCCATAAATTTTGTATGTTGAAGGAATCAAGTCCTCTTCTCTCCCTCCCATTGTACGATAAGTATGGTAAAACAAAATATCCACTGAGCTTCCCGTGTCAATCAAAACTCTATCAGTAGCCCATGAATCATTTGCTTCATTATCTTTTTCTTCTTATTCGTCCTCTCCTTCCTCTTCATATTTTGGATTTATTTCTAATTTCACCACTAGTGGATTGTCATGCATTTTGCCTGGCTCATATATTTCTTGTGAAGTAAAAGAAATAGTTTGTTTTTGCCACTCCTTCAATGGTGAAGCTCTCGCAATGTTCATTACTTCTTTTCCCTCTGCATCTCTCGCATAAACTCTACTTAGCACATTATCATGGAAGTCCTCTATTTTTTTTGTGAATGTATGATAGAGTTACAAAATAAATTCTTTGCTTTAGCTCCAATTTCGATGACAAATGTTTCTGCTCCTTTGGCTGTATTTACTCTGCGAACTTATGGTGCTGGCGGCAATTGCTGCGGTTGTGAATACCCTGCTAAGAAATGATTCAATTTCCCTTGCTCAATCATCCTCAAGATTATTCTCTTCACGTTCCTGCAATCATCTACTGAGTGGCCATGGAAATGATGGTAAGGACAAAATTCATGGTTGCGGTTGTTTGGATGTGGCTCTTTTCCCATATTCCATGGAGGTGGTATATTCTCCATCAAAATAATATCCTCCCAAATTTTACCTATGCTGGTATTCAGAGGTGGAATCATGATTTCTTCCCATATTATTCGCTGATTTCCTTGTCCCCTGGGATAATATTGTCTTTGTCCACCATAAGTCTCATGCGGTTGATCAAATCTGGGAACTTTATTATTTCCACCACGATTGTAATAATTCCTTTCTCTTTGGAATTCTTCCTAATCTCGACTTCCCATAGCTACCAACTTTTGCTGATCATCAATCACCATTTTTTCTGGTTGAGTCTGCGAGGTGCTCGCCACTGTATTAATCATCTTAGGGAGTAAACATCCATTTGCCGCTACTGAACTGGTACTTGCTAGAATTGGATATGACTCCATCTCATTTTGTTTCTCCTCCAAAGCGATATACTCTTCTTGTAATTCCCTCAACTCAGTCATTGTGATAGAATTCTTGAATCTAAAGACTTGTATGTATAGCAATTTTGTCGCAAACATAGCATTTATAAAGGATAAAATGAGATATCTCTCATCAACTCTTCCTATCGTTTCACTGCACATCATCCTCCATCTTATCGTCAAATGTTTTAGACTCTTGCCAACTCTTTGTTTTAACCCAAATACGTCTTCAATTCCAGGTCGCGAAGAATTGTTGATTATGTATGCTCCCAAGAAGGTAGTATGTAGATGCATAAAAGAAGTTATTGTATTCTTAGGAAGACTTTCAAACCACTTCAATGCCTCGCCAGTTAAGCTTGACGCAAAGTATTTGCATAAAACGGCATCATGGTTCTCCCATTGAAGCATACATCTGATATAAGCTTTAATATGTTGAACAACGCATGTGGTTCCATCAAAAATACTAGTCAACACCGGCAAATTTCACTTTGGGGGTATCCCTCCTAATTGCACCTCTTGAGTAAACAGAGTTTTCGCAGCTTCTTCAATTGCCTCATCAAGTTGTCTTCTTCCTCATTCTCTTCTATTATTTAATATTCCCCTCATTTCTGCCAATTCTCGTAAGATTTTTTCATTCCCATCTGAACTTTGTTCCATTGGTCTTTTCAACGCAGCTTCTCTTCGTCTGCGTTCATGCCTTTCTTGTCTTGCGAGATTTCATGCTTCTTCTTCAGCATCTTCATTTTGCCTTCTCCTGCGATCTTCTTCTTCTTGAATTTGCAAATTTATGTGTCTTTCATTTTCTTCTATGCGAATTTCCTCATTTATCGATGCTTCTCTTCGCTATCTTTCTATATCTCTGCGTATTCTATCATATTCCTCATTGAGATTATCATTATTGCCATTTGGTACACGTCTTCTTTCTCGATTATCATGATTATTCTGACGCAATGCTGCTTGAAGTTCTTTCTCTTCTATTTCTGCTCGCAATCTTTCTCTTTCGACTGCTAAATGTACTTGTTCAGCATAATGCCTCTCAATGTCGTCTTCAATTATTCTGCGATTTCTTCGGACTTCCACATCATGTAACATTCTCCTTCTCTCTTCTTGATTTTCTACATTATCCTGGTTATTTCTTCCCTCTTGATTATGTCTATCATCTAGAGTCTCACCGCGTGGAATATAACGATCATTCACTATGTTCTCGCCAATATTTTGAGTAGGGAAGTTTTGCCTTGTTCCTTCTCTAAATGATCTCGAACTGGATCTCATGGTGCTTCTCGATCTCCTATTTTGTAATCTCAAAATTTCCATTCTCAACTCATGATTCTTTCTTGTTAAATTCGCACGCTCTTCTGCTTCTAATCGTCGTTCTTCTTGCATTTTTCCCCTTAACGCCTCCAAAGTTTCATTTTCTCCATCTTCATGAATTAATCCCTCCATTACTTATTCATTTCTTTCATTTCGCAATTGTCGGTATTCTGCTTCCTCTGTTGAATTTGATCGCCAGGTATGTACGCTTACTCTATCGTAATCCACATTTCTTTCTTGTGTCGGTATTGTTGGATTTGGTTGTTGAATTTGATTATCTCCATCATTTCTTGTTCTGTGTCTTCTTGTTCTCAATCTTGAAGACTCTCCCAATTCATTTGTTTCTTCTCCTGCAAGTCTTTTGCTCCTCCTTACGGTTGTTGGTGGTTCTGATGTGTTCCTTCTTCTTCTTCTAGCCATTAGTTTTTGATTAATTGTTGAAAATTACTCAAAATCTTCCTTCAATTGCTCTAAATCAACCACCTCGTCACTTTTTGCTTTTTCTTTCTCAAACGATCAACAATTCATCCCTGTTTCGGGCGCCAAAATGTAGTTGCAGAAAAACCTACACTACACCCTAGTCAAGAATTCACTAAATCTAAGACAGAATATGAAGATTAAGAACAACACTTTTATTAATTTGATCTAAAAAGAATTACAGAAGATAAGAAATCAAGAATACAACAGACTTACTTAGACTTTCTCTCTCCTCAAGACTTTCTCAACACTCCAAAATTAATCCCCTCCCTCTAAAACTATTAGTTTCCTTTATATAGGTAGTTACATAATGGATGATAGCTCATTTACAGCTAAGCTTTCCTTTAATTTCGGATCTAAGTTTTTGCGGTATTATCGCAGCAGCATTACTGTGATTTCTCGCAGATTTCACCAATGCTTCGCAGAACCGTCACACTTTTGTCATGTTTCCGTCACTTTCATACATTACGTCATTCCTTAGGTCATCTAATGACATCTCGCAGACTGTTGTTAATGAACTCGTAGACTTGTATCGCAGGAGTGTCGTTAATCTCGCAGGAATATTGTTGTGGCAATATTCTGATCCTACAACGATTATGTCTATGTATTATACAGTATAACCCCTATAAAATAATAGCGTCGGGACCGGTAAAATTTATCAATTTATCGCGATATTAAATAATCGCATAAATTAATAATTATTAAATTACAAGGGCTGGGCAGGCCCGTGCAAATGAACGGGCTAGGGTCATAATCATCACAATATTCCTTGTTTTGGTGTTCGAGAAATAAGTCGTCCTTTCTCATTCTACTGATCCTTACAGCTCCTTCAATGGTGTAAGAAATTCTCTCCACCATCATATTTCACCGAATCGTCTCTAAAACAACATTTTACGTGAGATAAATGGAATGTTCGCTAGAAAAATCTTTCGAAAGAGAGAAAATTGAAAGCTCCAGGTTTCCCATATGGTTCGGATTATGAAATCAAAATCCCCCAATTTATCTCGTTACTCTCTCCTCCTCCAATTCGTTTCATGAATTTGCAAGGCGTCAACATTCCTTGGTGAATTTGCGTTTTTAAAGGTTAGAAATTAGAAACCGTTCCCTAAATTTGAATTTCTTTCGAATGAAACCCTAAATTTGATTTCATTATTACTGTATACCTTATTAATTTCGATCCGTGTTTGTTTTGTGGTTATTTGTTTGCATCGTCGATCAATCAAACAATTTTCTTTTAGTATTTGCTAATAATTACTACTGTCAACAAATACATATGTTTCCACATTTGGATAATCTTACATATAAAATTAACCTCAACAATTGCTAATACTCGATAATAAATATTCGCCAAGAGGCTTGTGACGCACTTATGCAGCGACAGTCTAAGTAATTCTTCACTTCGTCTACTTTAGTTACCTTTGTAATCTGAATTCTCGTATCTTTGTGTGAAGAATTTTTTCCAAGCAAAACCGTTGTATCCTTCTTAGTGAGATCCCTGATGGGATTATTATTGTCTTTCTCCATAGTACCGGCACCACAAATGATACTTTAAAAACTTAGTCCAGTGTTTTCCTGGTATTTATAATATAGATTTCATGTTTTGAAGAGATGTGACTATTGGGACTTACGGTTAGTAGTTTTTTGTCTTCTGAGAAGAGGTGACTTTTGGGACCATGCAATGATCTTAGGGTCCAAAGTTTTTAAAGGTTTGAATGCATATATCTTAGGGTCCGTTTGGTTGAGCGGTAACAGTTTGGGCATATTTAACTATGCAATGATGGAAAAGTACTGTGCCGGTCGTGAACATGTGACTTTTTGAAGAATAACTCATTTGTATGGTTGTAGGAAACTTTATTTTTGGTCTAAAGGTTGGAACAGTGCAGTAGAGTTTTGATTGCTCTGAGAAACCTTGACAGACTTATGTTTGTGTTGTTGTGAAAAATGTGTATCTAGAAAGAATGACCTTTGAATGTAAGCCTTATTTGGTATCGCGTTTTGACGAACAAACTTAAGTCATAACTTTTTTGTTGTTGCTGCATTCATTAGTGCTTTACGTTGTCCCCATTAACTGATCCGTCACTATTAAACACCCTTTTCTGGAACTTTGTTGGGGTTATTTTTGTTCCTGTAAGATTTTCCATGTTGTTCCATGCGGCACTACTTGCATGATTGTTGCGGTATTATCATCGTTTGAAAATTGGTAAAAAACACCTTAAGAGTGAAAACGCATATGCATTTATAATATTTCTTATAACTGCTAATACGAAAATGTAGTCTACCTTTCATGGCTAACTATTGGAGTCTTAGCAACCCATAGATCAAATACTGAACCTCATAATTCATATCCTGCCTTTAAATATGATGAAGATGGACTTAGCCATAGTGGCCTAAATTCTGTTGGATTAGTTGGTGTGGTTGTGTTGATAGTTATAACTGCATCCTATGCAAATCCTGAACCCCTCTGACCTGTTTTTGAGCGAAAAAACTCAAGCAATTCTTGGCATCCTGCTGCAGCAGCATCTCAAAATGGTTTGCCTAAACACCATGTTGCATGACATTATATAAATATGGCATATATGAGCATCAATCGATGTTGTAAATTCATTGAAATGGTCTGACGATTTCTGCACATACATTCGTAAAAGTTTCACAGGGTAATGGTTAGCAAGGTACTGTACCTTTGGTGTAGGATTTATTAGTTGGCTGATTAGGAATTAAATGTGGCCCTACATATGATTCATTCTTCTCATTTCTTATTAGGAATTAAATGTGGCCCCACATATGATTCATTCTTCTCATTTCTTATAACAATACATTGGTATTCCTTTTTAAAAAAAGACACTGACCATTGCATTGAAAAACCATGCATCCCCACATGTAAGTGCCGCAGGCATCACCAACATATAAGTGGGGATGCTTGAACAGTTAATAATATAACAGCACCTTTTCGATTCTCACATGCACTCAACCAACTTATGGTACTCTACATATTTGAATAGGTATAAATTAAGTGACATTTACTGATTTTTTTTCGTCCCAGTTCCTGTAGTTGAACCCTTCACTGTACATTTGAAACTAATTAAAATCAATAAAACACACAGTTTTTTTTTTAATATAATTATAAGTCTGAACATAAACTTAAAAAGTAGTATACTGTGAAATTAACCAACCAAAAAATCATACTGACAACGACACATTAATATATATTTTTTAATAATATTCCCTTGTGAAGAAATCAAACTAATATATTGACTATCGCTGCATCATCCTAATCCAACAATTAATCCTGCAATATGAGACGTCTTTTTCTGTCACTTCTTTTTGGTGATGGTGGTTCCTTTTTGATTTTCTTATTAGTTCCTTTCGGTACCAAGTTGTTGATTTTCTTATTAGTGCCGTTCGTTGCCAATTTTTTCTTTGGGGGTAATCCATTTGGTCCAACGTTCGATACAGCTAATACTTGTACAGTCATTTCATCCAAGGCAACAACCTCCTGATATATAACAGTTAGTTTGATTTCTGATTACTCGAAAAAAGTATGAAATTACATCACTTCATTTCTGATTCATTATATGTGTACCTCTTTCGGTTTAATATAAATTCTGTTGACTGTCAGACTGTTGTTGTCTCCCCTGAAAACATGCATTTTTTATTTGATCTCGAAAACAGATTCAGTTCCAATTAAATTCTTTAGTATAGTTGACACCTTTTATTCTCCTTCTTCCTGCAAATACATTTTACAGTGACTGCCTTATGATTGTTTCCGATTTTAGAGTGAATACATAGTACAGTTGCCTTA
>JAJJWX010003421.1:0-29856 GCA_023529315.1 Papaver bracteatum
TCGTTGTCGGGACTCGGGAGTTGCCATCCAAGATGATGCCAATAGAGATAATGGTGATATTATCATCCAACAAGTCAACGGAGAGATTGTGGAAGATTATAATCAAGGTGAACAAGAGGAATTATCTAGAGAAGATGAAGGACAAAATGATGGACAAAGAGAGGAAGAAGGGGATAAGGATGGAGAAAAACAAAATGAAAAAGATGATGAAGAAGAGGAAGAAATAGATTAAGATAGAGATAATCAAGATGAAGAATCAGAGGAAGACGGAGAGGAACAAGTTCTAGTTAAACCTAGAAGGACGCCTAAGAAACCTTGTGCCAGATATAATAGGACCATCAAAAATGACCAGAATACAATAGTACCATCAAAAATAACAAGTAAGGGTGAGAAAACATTCTTTGTTAACATTTACGACATTCTTAATCTGCTTGAAAAACTCTAGAACATCAACTGAAGTGGAATTAAAGGGGAGAATATAATAGAACATGTAATTGGGGATATGTGCCGGCATAGTTTTCAATAAAAACCGGCATGGTCGATGGACTACAGGCATTGAAAAACCATGCCGGCAGCTACCGTAAAGTATCCCTCAATTACATGTTCATACAATAGTCCTTTGTTTTTTCGAAATAACTTCATTCAAATTCTAACAAAATGGTAATACAAATTACAAAGCTCATAAATCTGAGAAGCCAGATTTATTCATGAAATTCTAATCTTCAAGAGATAAAACCATGTTACAGAGCAAAACACACGAGAACAAGAAAGAAAATGATCGTGACCATTGATCGATCAAATACTATAATGGTTTAACTTGACCAATAAGCGGTGCTCAGCCTTTCAATGTAGCATACCATTAAAGTTACCCCCAGTGGCCTTATTATTGAAGTAAAAGCTAGATAAATACACAAGAAAAACATAAAACGAATTAAAAATGAAGTATCCAAATCTTCACTCACAAATGACCGGAGAAGTGAATCCATGCATCGCCATGCTCATAACTCCACAAACCCTTGATCTTCATGTCCCTCCTACGCCAAATCGACATGTACTGATAAATGCAAAACCTGTGCACTCCATAAAATCACCACAACAATCAATGCCGCCTTTGAAAAAGCCACAAGGTAGGCCTGCTTCTATACATGCGTTAACACAATTCATAAAGACCAAAAAAACCAAGAGCAAAAAACTCGTAACATTAATCTTCCGCATCTATAGATGGGTATTGAATGAAGCTGCTTATTTAGCTTACAAATTTTGTTTGTTCTACGTATATAGCTGTAGCCTGTAGACGGTACCCAGATTTATATAGATAGTTACAGGATGCATTTGAGAAGTCAACATCTTCCTTTGTTTCGCTTAATAGATGTACAATTAATGTCCTACAATTAGTCGTCCACATGTCCCTAACAAAAACAAAATGATCCAATATTTATCGAATCTTAATCAAGTGGAATTAATGCTAGCACATGCCACGATAATGGATGGATAACGCATCGTGGTATGATTTAAGTATACTTCTGCTATAGATTATTTTCTTCTAATAATTCTGCCAGTTTAGACATGTGTATATACAGGGAGGTGAACTTTTCTATTGATAATTTGGCTAAATGGGGTTCTGCTCTAGGTTGCCGTAGACCTGCCTTCTTGGGTATGCTTGAGCATCATGATTCTAGTTGTTACAGGTTTTTTAGTTAATTAGTCAGCCAAATTGAGCTTTACGTAGAGATTTTTGATGTGTTTTGTAGATGGTATGCACTGTAACGTATATTTACTCTCTTCTTTTCTGAGTTATTTCATTTTTGGAGCATGTTAAAAACCGGATGCACAATTCCCCCCTAATTATTGGATGGTTTAATTACAAAGTTGAAGCTTGCTGACGTGAAAAATTGAAATTTCTTATACACACATGAGGATAGAGGTGTAAACGTGCTGCCTCGCACATCCCGCACATTTTAAGTCGCGGCTTCACGTGCCATGTGCCGGTTGTCTTGCCAACGATTTAAACGTGTTGTGCCGTATCTTTGTGCTTTACTAGTCAAAAGCTAGGCATAAAGATAGCCCACGGGCACAAAGACACGAATAAACGTGTCTTGTAATAGCCGTGCTAGCACACGTGCTATAAACAATTTGAAATCACTTAATGTATACATTAAGTCGGACATTATCACAAGAATTTAATTAGACAACATACCATTTGATATTATTTCAAATAAAATTAACAAGTTTATTCAATAAAAATAAATAGTCCATCAAATATAAAATTGGATTATCGTCATGTAAATTAATGTTCTAGTTAAATATAGATGACGATATTATAACAACGATATTGAAATATATTTTCCAAATATTAAGATATTATATGTGTTGTTATAAATAAGTCAGTATAAAATGTTAAAAACTAGCTAGAATAGTGACTTTTGTGAAATATACAAAAAATGTGATGTATTATGCCTTGTTATATGGTGTACTTGTACATATTATGACGTGCTTTCTTAACGTGTCGTCTTTAAGGCTGTGCCACGTGCTTATCCGTGCCGCGTGCTGTGCTACTCGTGCCAATTATTCAAACCCAAAGACGTCCCATTTAACTAACGTGATGTGTCGTGCTGGGCTAAGTCACGTGCCGGGCTGGGCTGTGCTCAAATTTTAGCGTGCTGTGCTGGGCTGTGCTCGTGTTGGCACAGCCCACTTTACACCTCTACATGAGGACATAAACAATTAGTGGTTGACAGTTGACAATGCTGTGAATTAATAATCATTTTTCGAAATGATTTAATAGCCTAATTTCTTGCAGTCGACAAAGAATCATTTAATATAACAAGTTATATCTGATAGAACAAATATTAATAACAACAAAAAGAATCTGATTCCTTTCTATAATTTTAAATAGAAATTCAAAGGATCGCTTGAAAGTCATTCTGCCATTATACTTAATACTAATACTTCAATGTCATGCATGATTACTTGATACGTGAATCCTATTGAGTTTGGTTAAATCCGAACCTTTGTATCAAGTAAAAACACTTTGTTTTTGTATTGTCTCGATCTCGTATCCATAGACGACCATACAAAGTGTAAACCGATTTATTGTATTGTCCCGACTCAGTCCATAGACAATCACTTTTGGGGAAAGGACTTATAGGAAGGAAAAGTTATAGATTTAGGTATAATTTGGGTACCCTCACCTTTTCAATTGGTATCAGAGCAGACAAACACAAAAAGATCTAACAATCTGTGTTTGGTACGATCCATCCTATAAGAATTGAGTCTATTTAATGATTCAGTTAACGTAATGGCAGGATTTGATTTCCTAAGAAATTCATGGTGGATAACCTGTTACGAATTATGCATATGTATGTCATGAATGACTTACATAATCCTTTGAGTGTCATAGGATTATATATCATTATGGTTAATGATAATTTAATGGTCGATGAGACAGTTTATTTCTTGAAGATGCATAATATTCAACTTAAGATTTTTATGAACCTCGGCTATATTGTTCTTGTGAAATCTAGAATCTTAAATATATTTTGGATAGCCTATCAAAGTATATTCGTATACATTTTCAAATCAAAGACTGTCAATGTTTCACCTCTGTTGGTGCGATTTTGGAAAATAGGCAATCCTCCAAGGATTGAATTTTCAGTTAATAATTCTATTAACTATGGAATGCTTCATACACCTCACAATTGTTTTAATGAAGCAAGTGATCTTTTGAAATTCTACAGGAGTTATGATTCAAGTGGTATTTTTAAAAAATATCATATTTTGTTCAAACATTCTTGAGTAAGTTTCAAGTAATATTATCAATCTTTGGTAATGAAAGAGTAAACAGACTTTTGGAAAAAAACATGGAATCAATTCCGAATAAAGATCCAGTCCATGAAAAATTGGTTTTCCAAAAGACAGACCCAGATACAAAATCGGAGTTGCTTTCTCACAAGTCACGGTTTCCGATTTTGCTAGTATTTCCTAAAACTAGCTGTTTTCGATTTTTTATCTCAAGTCTTCCTATAAAAGATAATCTCTTATTATGTGTTCGAACATATTGGAGAAGACTGATCAAAACCGTAACTAGGGTTTTTCATATTTTCGAAAATATGAGAAAAAGGAAATCAAGGACTAAGTCCACTGATAATCAGGATAGAATCGATAAGATTGATAAGATGAGATTTCCGAACAGTATTGATAACAAGCATGAATTTGCTCGTTTTGTTGATATCTCATGTTTTAAAAGGTATGAAACTCTCAAGGGGCCGGGTAGAGTTTACGGATGAAAAAAGGTTTGATCCTGAAGTCCGAAATAAAGACTATATGAAGTTTGTTCAAAATCGGAATTGGGGAATGTTTTTTGATTTTGAAGTATATTCACTTGATATGGCAAGAGTTTTCTATGCCAATATTCACAATATTGATCACAAAAAACTCAGTTTTGTGGCTCTTGTTGGTGGAGGAATTTATTACATTAATCGTTCGATAATTTCAAAAGCTATTGAGTACAATGTCAAATGTAGTCACCTGATTACTGGAGTTGAAATTGAACACGATAACATTTCAACATGTATCATTGGAAAGAAGGTTGTTTTAGAAAATGATATATTACCTACAGAGGATATACCCTTTCATCTGAGGGGTTTTGGAAAACTTGCACTAGTAACTATTTTTGCAAGTACAAGAGATAAGTCAGTTTGGGATAAATCGTTTCTGAATTTTTTCTATTTTCTGTTAAATGAAGACTCCCAGATAGATATCTTTGGAATAATTGTGAGTCAAATGATAAAGATTTCAGATTCTATATCGTCTTCTGGAATTAAGAGACATCTCGGGTTTCTGTGTATAATCACCAAGATATGTGAAAATACTTGGGAAGATAACTCTTCTGATATGAAAGGGTCGAGACAAAGAATCGATAAGGTTATAAGCTAAATAATAGGAGGACAGTGCCCAAAGAATGTGATTGAAATAATTCCATCTAAGTTTTTCAAGAAGTCTCTTGGTATGCAGCTTGAAAAGATTGGTAACAACTTGACTGTTTTCAAAAACAGATGGTATTTGCTGCCAGGAATAATCTAGAAACTCATAAAGGAATTCTAAACATTGAATCTGAGTTTTGGATTATTGAGTCAAAAATTGAAGAAAAACGTCAAAAACTTCTCAATGAGCAGACAAATGAAGTTTGAGGTTATGGTTCTCCGTGAAGAATAAGAATAGACCTTAGTTTTGATTTATTTCAATTTTTACTTAAAGTAAAAAACTATCTTATTAGATTAGATGAATAAAATTATTAGATTTATAATTTTCTTGTGATAGTTTTTGTTTTACATAGCTGGTACTTTAATGCTTTATTCTATATGCTATGTGTGTGTATGAGATGTTTGATTTCGGTTTTATACCTTGATATTTGATCTCATAATATGTTTTGTACCCCTATTTTTTGGGTGACTCTTTGATTTAGCAGGATTAAGTTCTAGCCCATGATGGTAGGCTTTATCAAAGGATCATGAGGGGTTCATGTAGAAACAATATGTGAAAAAATCACAATATGTTGAATCGGTTTTGGTTTAGCATAAAAGACACCCTATGACCTTGTTGGATATCGATGTATCGTACTGAGTTTCCAACTTAAATTATGTATCTTCCTGGAAGCCTGTTGAAAAATGTAAAATTAAGATCATATAAAACTAAGAATCAATTGTGAATCTATACGGCAGTTCGAGCTTTATTAGGTTCTCCATCTGGCATATGTTGAAGAAATGGTCGAGTAGTTTCTTGATTAAGTATTATTCTTGAACACAAATGCCTTATAACTAGTTCAATGCAGTGCAATTAGGTGTTGAGCCTGCTCTCAAGTTGAAAATCAATTGGATGAAAAGTTCATTAATAATATGAGGATGTTGATAAGTTTGTACAATGTGGTTGAAAACCGGATGTATAAAATGTAGAGTGCAAGTATGTTGGATAAAAAATCTTGGTGCTTTTCGCTTTTTTGTATGTAGAATGTATCGGCAGACAGCAGCTACTACTATTTTATACCCTGAATACCAGTGTTACGTTTATTAATTTCAATTAAGAATTGTGAAAGTAATTATCAGTATATATGGATCTCAATGTCGTTTTAAGTGTTACATTAATGTCTAGTGTTGATTTGATGGGTTTCTAATTTCTCTTAATATCAACTCATATGCTAGAACTGAACACATTCATCATGATTTGGTTTTGAATTTATTACATTTTTATGGAGAATGTGTCATAATATTTTATTTTCGTGTTTATCAGTATCTGACAGCAGGATTTTAGTGCAAATTTTTGTAGACGGCTATCCATCGAAGCTTGAAATGGAGATGTTAAGAGGGAAAGATGCACTCGAGGAATATCAAGGAAGTCGTTCCCTCAAACGAAACAAGTAAAGGTTTAAAAAAAAATTTGTTAAAAAAAAATCTTAGATCTGATATCTCTTTTGATGTCATAATTATTAACACTATATTTATGCAGATTATTTAAAACTAGTGATAAATACTTCCTCCGTCCCATTATTAGTTGACCTATTACTATAATTTAGAAATGATTTATCTCTCAAACTATATCACGGATAGTCGTAAATTTTATATCATTTAAAAGAATTTTAAAACACCTACATAACGAATATAAACATGAATATCAAATTATATAAAATTAACTATTAATGAGATAAAATCTAAAAATAAATAGGTCAATTAATAGTTGGACGGAGGAGTGAGTATAACTTAGTATTTGTTACACGAGAGACTCTCTCCTCTATGTTACCTGAATGTCGTCTGAACTTCAAAAAAGGCTACTCAAACGGTCTTATTTCTAGCCTTTGGGCTCTTCTAACGTTCTTGTTCTGCCGGAAGCCGATGCCGATGGGATTAATATTCACCCGAGTCTAACATTTTACGATCTCTTCGTCTCCAGCTTTCTTTTTTAGCTTACCCTCACTACAAGAAAACTTGGCTTTAGCGACTATTTTCATACCAACTACAGTTGGTGGAATTCTTCAACAACAACTGTTTGTAACTAAAAACAAGTCTGGTGGGCGGAAATGTTTAACCACTAGTTTTCCAGCAACGATAGTGGGTGGAAGGATATAACATGAACAATATAACAATAGTAATGTCGTATTTGTTGTTATTAGCCTCCAGCCGTCATGTTTAGGCAACCAAAACGTACCCTAAAAGGTACATATCTTTTGCCACTCATCTTACCGACGAAAAAACATGTTGGTAGACACCTCAACCAACCATCAGATTATTTGCGTTGTTAGTAGCTTTCAGCCACAAGGTCTGACAACTACAAAGTATACTAGATGGTAAATACTTCAAGACACCATGTGTAGCCACCAAGATAATCTTTTGGTATACACTTGTACCAAAACATTAGTTTGTTGGCGTGGTTAGTAGCTTTCAGCCACCAGGATATGATAACTACCTAGTTTCATGGTTTATTAATTAAGTATGCAAAGATATTAGAGTCTGAAAAGTTTTTTCTTTTGAAATAAAATAAAATTTGTCTTGGCGAGTTTATCGCTAGAGCATCTAGATGATATAAATGCATCACTTTATAAGGTTGATGCATATATGGTTGATCAAAATGTATAGTACTAAAGATCAATATCTAGCAGTGTAATGCATGCCTTGTCATGTCTCCGATTAGTTGAAATATCTACACATAAACTTCAAATATATGAATAAACCATCGAACCGGCTTTTGTTCTATATCCGGTCGACCAGAATGTATCTGGAGGTCAATATCTACTAATGTGAACCAAAATATGCCTTGTTCCGTCTCTGATTAATCAAAATATCTATAACAGAACTCCGAAGTATTCCTATTTCCATGATTACTCATTCTCGAGGTTCATTGATTCTCTTTCTTATACATATTTTATGATTCATGTTTCGGAGAAGGTTGATATGCGGTTAACCTGGTTTCATCATTCATTTTTTAGATTCCATGGGAATTTTCCTAAAAACTTTAAACATACACAAGTTCGTGAACTTCGAGAAAGAAACTGGCTCTGATATTGAAACCTGGCCATGATAAGCGAACTACTTTAAGTCTGAGAGTTCGCAAAAACGATGAATCCCACCATTCATAACATATAGGCTAAGATCAGTTATACCACAACTCTCAACAAAAGTTAAGATTGTTTCAGGGTAACCGAAATAACTTGTAACCGATTACACCTCCTGAATTACCTTGCGAACGCCTTACTTCCCAACCGGTTACCCCATTTACCGGTTAGGTTCCATGGGATTATTCCCGGAAACCTCAAACACACCCCTTTTCATCAACTTTGATGCTGAACCTCGCTTCGAGATTGAAACCTGGCCGTAGGTGGTCTATAGTAAGTTGGAAAACTTCATGAGAACGATGAATCAACCCATCTACAGGTAAGATTCCATCGGGATATTCCCTAAAACCTTAAACATACCCTTTTTTTTCAACTTCAATACTGAACCTGTCTCCGAGTACGAAACTCGGCTGAGGGCGGACTATAATAAGTCAGAAATTTCGTAAGAACGATGAATCCACTCATCGGTGTAGACAATATTCGATTATACAAACGTCTCTTTTCCTGAAAAATATTATTTTGTTGACCAATTATTTAGGAAGGGTTGAAATATCTACTGAAGAAAACCCACAAGGTCTTGAAATCAGTGACACAACATTCATTTATGTTAGTCTAGGTAACCATTCCTTTGTACCCAATTTCCAATAAAACCGCCCCTATAATTCATTGCAATTTCATAAATTTCTTCGAAAAGATATTTCAACCCAAATTCTAAACATAAAATATATGAAGAGGATTTTCCCAAACAATATTAAAATAATAACTTTTTTTGAGGGAATTTTCCCTCTCATGCTAAAATGAAAAATAATTAAAATCCTTTGGAGGGAATCCTTCCCGCCTGTTCACAGTGGAAAATTGGGATTGAATTATTTTCGCCCAATTTCAGACTACCAAAAGCTACCGGTTGGATATTTTTACCCAAACCAAAAGAGATGATTTTATTTATCTATAAATAAATCATTTGCAATAATAAATCCATACTTTATAAAAAAAAAAAAACGCAAAAAAGAAAGAAAACCTTATCTACAACTTTCTTTCTCTTCCCAAAACTCTTTTCCTTCAGTCCTCTCTCTCTTCTAGCTCTCCTCACCGTTTTCTTTCATAAACCTCCACTGCTTCAGAAAAAAGAAAAAGAAGCTCTCCCCTCTCAAAAACCCTTTCTCTTGGTGAGATCGAGACTAATCAGATCAATCCTTGGTGAGTTTGTTGAAACCCTTTATCTTATGTGTTAATTTCACTTTTATTAGTTTTATTTTAACTTTTAGGGTTTATTTGATTTTTAGTTTTAGGTTTTTTTTTTCGATTTTTTCTATAAAGAAACCCTTTCTCTTTTCAAATTTCAAGGTCTTTTCATCTAGCTAGTTTTGATTTTAGAGTTTGATTTTATGGTTTTATTCTTACCTATTCATTTCTCTCTGGATCATTCAATCTTTTTTTTTTGTCTGATTTTCGAGTTTGATTTTGTCTGTCTCCGTTCGAGTTAGATACATGGTCTTTTTTTTTTGGATTTCATGAAGAAAAAATTAGGGCTTTTGTTGGATCTTCAATTGCATGTGTATTTGAGATCATTTTCTGGTCCAATTTCAACTATGATGGTCAATCCTGAGTTGAAAAATGTGGATTTTAATTGTTTTTTTTTTTTTTTGGAAAGAAAAAAATTAGGGCTTTTGCTTAAGTGAAATTGCATGTGTATTTGAGATCAATCTCTGGTTCGATTTCAACTATGATGGTCAATCCTGAGTTGAAAAATGAGGATTTCAAAAAAACATCCTTGGATTCCATAGTGTTACCAATTTTAGGTTTGATTTTTATCATGGTCATGAATATGTCTGTGTTAAAGCTTATTAAAAACAATCAGAAAGGGTGAATAAGATTTCACCTTTACTCCCCTTCTCTCTATACAAAAAGTTAGAACTAGATCAGTTTCTTCCTTTATCATCTAGCTGGTTTTGTACAGAAGTTAAGATGGAAATGTTTTTGAAATCTCAGGATTACATAGTCAATATATGGTAATAATCACTTTATTGATTTTGATGCGTTTATGAGTAGATTTGGTCCGATTTTCGTCATTTTTTGTGGTTAGGTTTGAAGTAGATTGGAAATTTGTGAATTGATTAGATTTTTTTGGGATTTGAATCGATATATAGAATAAACCCATGGACAGCCTTCATCTCCTGAGTTATTTCACCTTTGATTTTAAGTTTTAGAGCGTAATTGATTTTAAGTTTTAGTGTTTATTTTTATTTGATTTAAAGAGACACCCTTTCGATTTTCAATTTTGGGATTTTAATTCGTCGGCTTACTGGATGTTTAGATTTGATTCACTAATTTTTGGTTTTTATGTTTGTTGGACAGATCTTCTTTTTAAGGACAAGTAAAGCAACCAAAATTTGCTAATGTTACCTAAACTTACAAGCAAAGTTCTAAGTATTGAAAAATCTTTGGATAATTGAGAACCACATCTTCTTTTATGAGCTAAAGAATGTCTCCCAAACTACAGCTTCACCGTCATTGATGGAGACAAGGGTTGCAGATACTTCACTAAGGTTTCATACCTTTGCTTTAACTTCTGAATCTTTCTAACATTGTTCTATAATGAATCTGAATGGATCATTGGTGTTACATTTGGAACAGAACTTCAAGGGTTTTGTGAAAGGATTCCTCGGCGAATACAGTAGATACTACAGGTGCTGGTGATTCTTTTGTTGGCTCACTTCTTTGCTCACTTTCCAAAGATCTTTCACTTTATGAGGTCGGTTTCTACTTATATGTAGGTCTCCTTAGGCGGTATCGGCTGATTTTCTACGCAAAAATCCACGCTAATGTCATATTTTCCTAACATAAATATCACAGAACTAAGGGAAATTGAAAGAGGTGCTCACACTTGCAAATGCTTGCGGAGAAATCTGTACAACTCATAAAGTAGCAATCCCAGCTCAAAAACTTATCTCAGGCTTTAGATGAGAAGGCTACATGTCCGAATGAGAAGAAGAGATCAAAGTGTCCAGTTTATATAGTTTTCTCAATGTGCGTCTATCATGCACATATTTATTGTCAAAAACATGTTCATATTTCTGTACTTTCCTGCATATGAGTTCTAGGCCTTTAAATTGAATAATTGGTAAAATTGAAACAGTGTGAGAATCAGTTTGTTTCAACCATGATCATAACATGTACACATTGTCAGGCACACTCATATTTTTGTATTTTCTTGTATATGAGTTTGAGGCCTTTGAACTGAATAATAGGTAACTTGAATTCCGGTCATCTTTTTTCGATTCTGAATCTCAAGCTGATTTTTTCTGAGGGAGATTCATATCCAACTTCTTATTTCTCATTCCTCATTCAATACTCAAAGGAGTTCTCTAAATTAAAGTTTGTAGTATTTGCACATAAGAAAGTGTCTTCACAGATCAACCAAGACTATTCCGATAAACTCACGGTGATTGCATAATTTAGTTTTCGAATTTTTACTTCGATTATGATAATATTTCAGAGTCTATGCTTGTACTTATCTGACCTGAGTTTTCTTTACTTTTTGATTTGATATTCAGTTTTTGAGATTTGAAGATGAAAATCATGAAGAGAGTTACAACAACTTCAGGAGTACATAAAGAAATCATGTGATTCTGAAAGATTACTTGGAAGATTATTACTCAACACCATCTTATGGCGATCTTGTTCTTTAACAGAGGCAATCAATAGTTAAAACTGGATAATAGATATAAGTGTAGTTTGTAATTAGTAGTCATTCTTTAACCTCCTTAATTTAAGTACATTAATGAATGAATTAATGAAAATATGCAGGAAGCTTCTTGGAAAGATTTTTAAGCCAAGGCTTCTTTGAATACAAAAGTAAGCTTTAAATTCTTAGAATATTAATATTTTTTTTGAGAATATTAAAGAATCTTTTTTGCACCGAATTATTCACTTCCATGGCAACGAGTGCAACAATTTTCCACAACTAGTAGTGGGTTTATAATTAGCTGGCGAAAGGTACTGACAAATGCACTCTGTAGAGAATTATACTCAGGTGAATCTCAAGAAACGTGGGTCTGGCATGAAGTACTTGGCCAAAGTGTTGGCTATCGGGAACGAGTGTGATATAGGTAAAACTCCCACACCAACTAATTCAAACACTGGATGTCAAATACCTTGATTTATGATGCTCATGATTTTCACTTTTATTAAAATGACAGCCATGCTGAGAGTAGAAGATGATGAGTTCTGGGAAGGTGTCTCGCCAATAGAATTTGGGTCCTTGCCTACTCTTCAAGATGCAGTCACTATTGTTGGCTACCCTATTGGAGGAGATACAATTTCTGTCACAAGTGGTGTTGTTTCACGCATAGAGATCTTCCCCTTCAAACAAGGTTCCACTGAGTTACTGAGATTACAGGTAATGAAGCGATCGTTTTCTGTCCTTTATAATATTTTTCAAACTTAATTGGCCTACTATATTCAGCCGATTTTTAGTATTTAATTTCGGTTACTACTAGTACAGATTGATGCAGCTATAAAATCAGGAAACTCCGAAGGCCCTACTTTTAGTGATGCGGGGAAGTATGTGGGAATTGCATTTCAAACCAGTAAAGGCGAGGATATAGAGAATATGGGTTATGTTATCCCAACTGCCGTTCTCATGCACTTCATACGAGATTATGAGAAGAAAGAGAAATATACAGGTGCTTTTACTAAAAACCTCTAGTCCGATCATTTCTTTCGACTTATATGAATTATTACTGTTCATTTCCTAAGTGTAAGCTACAATTACTTTTGTATTATCATAATACAAAAGTAATCTTCAATTACTTTATATTTAATATGTTCACTATATTAAACCCTAGATTAGGATTAAGAGTTCCTGGGTCATTTGGTTTATTCTACGATGATGTGAATAAATTAGTACTGTCCACAACAGCTGGCCAGGTATTACTGTTGGTGGATATCAACGTTGTTGTTCCTATTACTAGATCTGTAGCAACTTAACAAGTCTGAAATATTGTTTCCAAGTTTTTGCATGGAAAACCAATTCGCTTGCCAAGCAAAGCACTCCCACCTCTAATGTTGTAGGGGAAGGAACTTTTCTTTCTATTCGGTATTCTTTAGATGGAAAGGTAATAGCAATACAATGGTCAAATATTGAGATCGAGTTCAGAAATAGAGAGACCAGGGAGGCTTTTGTTCAGAAATGCAAATCAGAATCTAAGAGCATACTGGGATTCTTTTGGAGAGATTTCCCAACTTGTGATTTAATTATCATCAAAACTTGGTATGTACTGGAAAAGTTTCTACATTTAATATAAATATTCGAGGCTATTCCAGTATGCTATCATGTTCTTTGATTTATCTACTTCTGAATATTTTGGACCTATGTTGCTTTAGAAAGAAAAACAAATGCTATGCAGTGTGCACTGAATACTAAATGGCTGTTTTTTTTTTAAATTAACCTTGAAGGGCCTGTGTGCAAGTTCTTTTTCTTTATTCTAGTTCAACCTTGTTACGACTTACCTTGCTTTCTTTGCGTTCAATCACAGTGGATTGGATTTTTGCACTTATGAACTGGCTTGAGAGCACTATGTTTGGTGGACACGAGGAAACTAAATGTGAACTTATGAAGGCCTGCAACATTAGCAGTTGGAAAATCCCCTTCTACACTGAGTTGTATGGAAAAAATGCTCATGAGAAGGTAATTATAACAGAGATATGTATCGCTCTTGACTAGAGAGTTTTTTTGTTTTTTTTTTCTTAAATTTGATGTGCAGTTTGTACTTGTGGTCTCAAATTTTGTTATTACGAACTAGGCGAGTGCAAGTGGATCATCATAATCTTTTCCAACATGAACGGGCTGCTGCAGAGGAACAAACTTAATGGTGAAGCTGGTTGCAGAAGGACAAAGCGTCTTAAGCTGCAAAACGCATACATACCTAAGGAACAAATGGACTACGAATAGTAAGAGCTTAGTGAGTACAAACCCATATCCTGCCTTTCAGATGCTACCAATCATTCAAGTTTTAGTATTTTGGTTAGTTTTTATTTTTAATGTACAATGATTATGGATGTTAGCACACATATATGTTCCAAGTTTTTAGCTATCTTATTGGTTAACCAGAAGAGGTGGATGGATTTGTAGTAGACTTTGTTGTATCATTTTCAGAATAAAATACATATTTGTTTTGCATTTTTATGAATTACTTTCAAAGTCGTTGGCAGAGGGACTTCACCAAGTGAACGTCAACAACCAGACCTAATGTTGGTCGAATTCTTTACCAACGTTGTACCTAATGCCTTAACCAGCCAATTATTTTGCGGTTAAACTCCTCTACCCACTCAACTTCAGTGGATAAAACCCATGACCTTCAAAATAATGAGTGGTTAAAATCCTTAGCCAACAACATTAAACACCTTCACCAACTGAAATTCAGTTAGTTAAAACCTCTAGCAGTTGGAAACGTTATATAACTGCCCCCTCTACCAATGATGTATTTGTCTTCAGCAACAACAAATTATGCGGGTTAATGTATTTCAGCAACAAATACTTTATGCTTCCACCAACGACTGCCAGTAGTTATTGGAAATTTCAAGCGATCAAAAATTTCGTCGTCTATTCTAGTTGAAAGATATCTCTACCAGCAGCATGGATGGTCCTGGTCTTTAGCAAAGCAAGCTTTAGTCACGGAGCATATCTGTTGCCATACTGGTTGCTACAGAGCTCCGCTCGCTAAAAACTGCCTTCTACTCACTGAATGAGAGTAGTCGCTAAAGCCCAATTTTCTTGTAGTGCCTTGAATCTTAGTTACTTAAAACCTTTCTATCAGCTTAGCTCGAAGTCTTTTTCAGATTATTATTTACCTTTAAAGATTTAAGTTACTGTGAATCATCCCCTGAAAGACACCAAGTTTCAAAAGACATGGAAGATACCGAGACACGAAGACACTTTAACCTATACCACTTAAAATAGACCTTGATTTTTAGACTATTTTTTTGCTTTGCTCTGTTTACTAAATAATTTGATTGTTAGTTTGTTTTTCTTCTGTTTAGCTGGAATTTGTGAAGTCCTCCTATGAATATCTAAGTTTGAAACATTTAAGTGGGATTTCAGACTGCTTGGTTTCTCTTGTTATCACTTCTAATTACCCAGTATTTTACAAATTTTCCTTTTATCTGTGTTATCTTTAAGTTACTTTTATTTCTTTACCTTTTTGTTGTGAGATGAGTATCCTTAGTTGGAATTTCCATGGGTTTGCAAAACCAGAAGACGTTCGCGAACTTAGGGAACTAATTAAATTGAAATCTCCTGATAGTATTTTTTTATGCGAAACTATGATTGGTTTTAAGGCTTCTACTTCTAAATTAAAATCCTTAGGGTATCATAACTCTTTTGTGGTTCCATCTATTGGAAAGAAAGGTGGTGTTGCGCTATCCTAGAAAGATGGTTTTGATATCATTGTTAAATAATCCAGCCAACAAGGATTTATATGCTCCACCAAATCAATCAAAGCTAACAAGTTATGTCATTTACTAATTACTTACGGTGAGCCAAATAGAAACTTGAGAAATCTCAGTTGGGAGACCTTTATGGACCAACCTTATGATCTGTGTGTCCCTACTATAGTAATAGGAGATTTGAATTGCATTCTTTTACCACAAGATAAGTGAGGAAAGAGACATGTTACAGAACAAGGCACAAAAGTTCTGGAAAATCTTATGAATAGGTGTGACTTGATAGATGTCCCATTCTCAGGTCCTGATTTACATGGACTAATAAAAAAATAGGAGAAAATATAGTTATGGAATGTATTGATCGAGCTCTTGTCAATGAGGTCTACAAGAATATGGGTCTATTGACTCACTACCTTGCCACACATCTATAAATAATATGGCAAAAGAGGGGTTTTAGCCTCATACAATAATATGTGTATATGTGTGGCATTAAGTTATACTTTTTTCTACACATGTGAATAGATGAGGAAAAAGGTACTTTTTTGCCTCATATTATTTGAAGATGTGGCAATAGCTGAAGTTTTCGCCACATACGCGTGGCAACAATTATGCATAATACCAAATATTATAATTATTATTTTTTTGACTCCATTTTGTGACATACACGAGACTTAAATATTAATAAATATTATTTTTATTTCCTTTTGCCATACCAAGGTTTAATGTGCAAAACCAAATATTTAATACAACACTTCAAAGGAAGTAAGTTTTGGTAAATTGGATTCCATATTCAAAGGAAGAAAATAAAATAATAAAATAAATATTTATTATATTTTTAGAAAAGTCAAACTCCATCACCCTTTTTTTCTTCTCCTTTCTCACGTGTTCCCCTCTTTGTAACCTCTCTTGTTCTCTCTCCTTATTTATCTCCCTTTCATATCTAAGGAAATGAATCTGCATAAACCCTACCACTTCATGTCAATGTGGCTAAAGGATGAAACCTTCAAAACAGTCATTGAAAAAACTTGGTCACTGCAAGTTAGAGGCTCGAAAGCCTTTCGACTGAAACAAAAGTTGAATCATGCAAAGATTCAACTAAGATTATGGAATAAAGTCTCATTTGGTAACACAAATGTCTATTTGTATGGTATTAAAGCTTAAATACAGAATGTGCAAAAAAATAATCCATGGGATACAAGAAAAATAACGGATCTTACTGATAAACTATCCTATTTATATTCTTTAGAAGAAATTTTGTGGAAAGACAAATCACGGGAGATATGGCTAAATGAAGGTGATAAAAATATGTCTTATTTCCATAAATCCATTATGTTTTGAAGGAAAAGAAATAACATTACTTGGCTAAAAGATAGAAACGGAACTTGGATAACGACAAGGGAAGCTATTGGGGATGAATTCATTTCTTACTTCCAATAGCTTTATAGAACTTCTAATCCAGTTGATCAGGATGTTGTTCTAAATTCTGTGGAACCCCAATTATCTATTTTGGATAAAATTATACAGGAAGCACCTCTCTCTGATGAAGAGATTATAATCGATGCCTTCCAAATGGGGGCTAAAAAAGCACCAGGGCTAGATGGCTTCACTGGTATGTTTTACTAGACCTATTGGGATATTGTGGGGGAAAGTGTTACACAAATGGCCAAATAATTTTTTGAAACTGAACACCTTCTAACACAGTTAAATCACACCAACATATCTGATGGCTGATTCAGCTGATTAATTTAGGCCAATTGGGAAATTCAACTTTGTGTATAAAGTTATTTCAAAGACTCTTGCCAATCGAATGAAGCCACTAATGGATAAAGTTATTTCTAACAACTAAAGTACCTTTATCCCCAAAGGCAAATTGCAAATAATGTAATTCTAGCTCATGATCTAATAAATTAGATAAAAAAAATAAAAGAAAAGTTGGGACTGTCGCCATTAAGTTAGATATGTCCAAGGCATACGACAAATTGGAGTGGTCTTTTTTGGCCAAGGTTATCGAAAAATTTGGCTTTAATCCAAAATGGATAAGATTGATAGTGAACTGTCTAAGTTCAATATCTTATTCGATACTTCTAAATGGTAGTCCTATGGGAAAATTTCAACCAGAAAGAGGTTTAAAGAAAGGAGATCCTATATCTCCTTACATGTATATCATTTGTGTTGAAGCTCTTTCTTCATATATCAAACATTTGGAAAATTCTAACCTTGTGCATGGTGTGAAATGTGCTAATACTGGTCCATCCGTCAGGTACTTGTTATTTGCTGATGATAACCTTCTTTTCTCCATGGAAACAATCCCTGATTTCTATGCTATCAAAGAGTACCTGCAGAAATATTGTAAAGCAAGTGGTCACGAGATCAATTTTAACAAGTCGGGATTGTACTTTAGACCTAAAGTTCATCCAAGGCATAAAAAAATGCTTGCCAAAATCCTAGGTATCTCAAACTTTAGCCTGAGAAAGAAATATTTGGGAGCACCAACCACTGTTCTAAAATCTAAGACCCAAACTCATCTCTCTCTTTTATGTAATGTTGAAAAGACAGGGAATACTTGGTTTACTCAATTCCTATCTCATTCGGGTAGGACTACATTTGTGAAACATGTAGGCCAAGCTATGTCATTTTATAAAATGGCCATTTTCCTAATACCAAAAAGTAAGTGCACAAAAATCGATTCTCACCTGAATAATTATTGGTGGGGACATGATCCAAATCAAAAAATAGAAAAATACATTTCATAGCCTGGGAGAACATCTGCAAAACAAATAAAGAAGGTGGATTTGGTTTTAGAATAAGTGAGATAAACAATTTGGCCATGATGGCTAGAAGTGTTTGGAGATTGGTGTAAAACCCATCCTATCCCTTATCACAAGTTCTAAAATCCAAATATTATGCAAACTGTGATGTTTTGAATTCTAAATTCCCTGATAAGTCTTCATGGGGTATGGAAATGTGTACACAATACAATGAACAAAATAAAACCTTTTGTGTCATGGGTGGTGGGGGGAGGAAACTTCATCGACCCATGGTGTGACAACTGGATTCCGGAAAAAGAGGTTACTAAACCAAAAGTAAACACAATCCCTCATAAGAATCTAAAAGTCCAAGATCTAATTAACCATGATACAAGAACATGGGATGAAGCTAAACTGAGTGAAATTTTTGATCAAGAAACAAAAGAGAAAATTAAAAAACTCCCTCTTAGTATGGAACCTTCTATTGATAGAATAATTTGGACCCCATCAAAAGATGGTGTCTTTTCCACAAAATCTGCTTATTCTACCCTAAATATTAGAGGGGATGAATCAAATTCTAATCTTTGGAGTGCACTGTGGAAACTAAAGGTACCTGCAAGGATTCAACTTTTTGTATGGAAATCACTAAAAGGTGCTCCACCATTAAGGGAAATACTACATAAGAAAATGCACGTTTCTGATTATTACTTACCTAAATGCAAAGATAAGTCTAAATCAATCATGCACACATTAGTCACTTGCAAAAAGCTGAATAGGGTGTGGCAACTCATAAGCATACAAAATGAACAATTTCAAGACTTTACATTCATTCAATGGATTAAGAATTGGATGCAAGTTTATCCATATCAGGACTTTACCTCAAGAGTGGATGATCGCTGTCGTATGTGTCAAAAATAATTTACATTTTCTTACTATTCAAAATATAAATATAGCAAGGGAAAGAAAGGATCGATCCCACAGAGAGGACTAGGTTTTCTCGTTGTTTCGGTTTCCTATAAATAACACCAAATAGATTCAAGGATAAGAAATATTGGTTAAGGTTTTGCTTTTTCGATTTTTGTATACTAAAAGTAAAATAAAAGCAAGACAAAGAAATAAGCAAACAAATAGATTCAAGGATAAGAAATATTGGTTAAGGATTTCGTTTTCATTCACTAACATGCTTTTCACAATAACTAGAATTGATATTTAATCCCAAAAGCCCTAGAATATCTTGATCGCAAGAATATCCCGTTAATCTCCTTTTGTCATCAACAAACACATTAAAAGATGCGAGTATGAGTTCTATCTAAAAGAACAACCTAACATGTAAAAGAACTAATCAAGTTTAATTTCCTAGATGCATTAAGTTCTATGAAATCCGGCCAATCAAAGCAATTGAACGTGGAAAGTGCACTAATTCAATTTAACAAAGGTTATGGTTCACATATGATTATAAGGATGCATCACTACAAGCTATAACCATATTCATGCTACTTGTATTGTAAGGAATATCACTTTACGTATAATAAACCCTAAACTAGCAATAGATGTGATTAGAAGTTTTACCAATTTGCAACTTGACAAAACAATCAATCAAATCATGTAACTATATTTTCAGAGAATCATAAACGATAAAGTACGAGACAAAACTAATTTATTAAATCAAAGAATCATGCTTTGTGAAATCCAACTATTCCATAACCAATAATAAAATTTAAGTGCTCATGTTAATGGAGTTTATAACAAGAAGAAAAAGAAAGCCTATCATATTGCAAACCCTAGAAACAAAAGTAGAAGATTTTCTGATACAATATAAAATATCCTCTATTTTTATATGTTTCTCAATTTCCATGAAGGATACTCCTTCCAAAATTAGGTTTTGTCTTCAAAGTCCAGTAGTTAGAAGTCCACAAGAGAGAGAAACCCGTGTAGAAATTATGTCCCAAAATGCGTCGCCGGAAAACTGAGTTTTTGGCCGGAAATTGGCCGGAATCCGGCGCCGAAAAGTTGCCGCCGGTAACCTGAGATGCTGTCGCAGTTGACAGGATATTCCGTCAGTCCACCGTTAAAGGTAACGGTCCTCTGTTAGTCAACCTGGTCAAATGGAGAAGTAGTCAGACACCGAGTCATCTTCTTACTCGACTAACTGGTCTTATTCAACTGAGTTACTGAATTAGGTTCAACGAATCACTAGGTCGACTCGTCGGAGGAAATTTTCAGGAGGGTACCTCTTGTTTCTAGTCGATTCTCAGGCCAAATCAGGCCATTTTTCTTCACCCGTTAAGAACACACAAACATCTAATTCATTCAATACTCTTCTTCATCAGTTCTGATTCAATCAAATGCTGAAACCCATCGACCCATTATCAGATCAATAGTAGCAGTTCTCAACAGCGACAACCACCACCACATCTCGTCATTCCTTTTCAATCGGTCTTGATTCAACAACAACAACTCTCATTAAATGTCTCAAATCATCTTCAAGTTCTCTGAAATACGGCTTCGAGCCCTAGGTTTGTGCATCTCATCTGTAACTTTATATCGTAACGATCCCATTAATTTCAGAACTGTCCCGATTCCTTCAAACCTTCTCAGTTTGAGAACACCACTCTCGTGCCAATCTTCCTCTGCAATTTGAGTACATAATCTTCCTCTTGCTAATTATGAAAATAACATCAAACTCACAGCTGATTTCCTCCCCCATTTCTGGTGCGTTGCGTGAATGATTGAGAAGGAGACTTGATTTAGGGTTAGATCAAACAAAGATATCTATTTGCGCCCCACATATGCAGCCCGCAAGATATCTACACCCACTCATGGATGATAAGGGACATCCAGATATCTACCCCTTAACTTTGACTGGACTTTGTTTAGTATTCCTCCAAAGAGATGCCCTTTAACCAATACCAGGCTCCAGATAGTATTCGCCTAGGAAATGACAACTTTTCCCCTTTATGCTCCAAATGAACGCTCTTCCACCAGCTGCAGCCACCTCTTGCATCTCAAATCCACTTCTTCTCTTCTATATCTTAACATCATTAAAGTTGTCATGCTTTTCAGATAGAAATTGCATCACTAAAGCAGATATACTTTTCTGACAGAGATGAAGAAATAAAAGCAAATAATGAGACACAATCCGCCTCCAATGCTTTTGCCATGTTTCCTCTCCTTTTGTTCCAATTGACTCCAAAGTACCTAAATACTCAAAAACGAAACATAAGATACATAATTCACACGAAAAATAGCAAAGAAAGCATAAATACTAGATATAAAATTAGGTGTTTTACAACACCTATCAAATTCCCCCACACTTAAACTTTGCTAGTCCTCGAGAAAATCAAACAAAACAATTATAAAACACACATACAACTCCGTCTCATCGAGGCTACAGTCACTTTTAGCATAAATAACAAGCCTTTGAACCCCTAGGTGTCCCTAGTGGACGATTTTTAGTCTCGTGAAGGTTTACAAGAGGTCTGCCTACAAAACCTATATTTCCAACTCCGTCTATTTGTTACAAATCAATGAACGAATCCAAAACGACTACATGAGGAGGTACCTTGCACAAATTCAATTCATATATTAGTAAATAAATCTTTAATTAGATAGCCGAACAAGCCACAATACTAGGAAACTAACAAACCACAATCACAATGAAAAGATTAAGAAGATGGATAAAAATGTAGATGTTGGCGAATGTTCACAAGTGATCGATGTTTCCCATATCTGTCTGAAGGTCACTACCAAGATGAACCTATGCCTATTGGATTGAGCTACTGGTATGAATTATACATCAACTCACTGACATATACAAGGGAACCAGGAGTGACTTTATTCAACCAATATAATTTTTTCTTTTTTTTTCTTTTTCACTTTTTCAATTTTTTTTTCTCTTTATTTTTTTTCTAGATAGCATGATTAGATATTTTGGATCTAAGTGCATGCTTCTTGTCAGCAAGTACATGATAGTTGCCTTGGATCCTGCATTCCACGCTTGTTTAGGCGACGGAGACAGGGACTACGTATCACACATACTGCTATTCCAAAGTGTCATTTTATTCCGTTTGGTCTAATTGGTCGGTCTCTTTTTTTTTCATTTTTTTTTCTTTTTCTAGTAACTCAATCACTCTATTTCATCCAAGAAGTGATAACAACTCGATTTTTAGTGACCCACCAAAGCACTTAGAGAACAATAGATAAATATGGAAAAATAAAAATATAATGCGATATGGTGATATTCGGAGATATGGTAACAACTATCATGTTATTTGTGATTTCTGAGCCATGTTCGTCCCTTTTAGTTAATTGGTTCCTCAACTCCTGCATTCAAAATGGTTCCATCCACTAATGGTGTCATCCTAAAGGCAAAAGTTTTTAGAATTCAGAGTTAAAAAAAACAATTTTTTTCTTGGTTTTTCTATTTTTTTGATTTTTTTGATTTTTTTTTTTAAAAGCATAAAACAAAATAAAACAAACTATACAAATATATAAATGCTCCCCCACACTTAAACTTCACATTGTCCTCAATGTGTAAAACCGAAAGTTCTGAATTCTGCCGTAACAGCAGATAAAATGCAAAAACTGTGCAAATTGGTAAGGAATTTGGAAAAACTCCATTTCACAAAAGTTGTGAACCTACGTGTTTTATATACAGTGTAAAAATTTCACAGTGTTTTGATAAACGGTCTGACAGTTATGGTCTCTGGACTGAACTACGCGCAGTCTGAAATTGTCCGACGAAAAGGTATTCATCATAATTCTCTTCTAATATGGATTATGGACTTAATGAAATTAAACATGGGGATGCAAATATGAAAACAATAAAAAATAAATAAACAAAAATAAAATAAAAAGCAAAAGAAAATTGATAAGAGATACAAAACCGGTGGGTTGCCTCCCAATTAGCACTTGTTTTAAAGTCGACGGCCCGACTTAGCTTCTTGAAAGATTCATTCCCCATATATTAGCAATCTCAAAATTTGAGGATCCACCCATAGCACCTGTTTTTCAAACAATAGCTCCATACAAATATTAGTAATATAAAATAGAAACGAATCTATTAACCGATAAAAGTTTCCCCCACATTTATTCTTGTCCACACTTGGAAGTGTATAAAGAATATAGAAATCAGGGACTTCCATGGTTTCTTGTTCCAAAACCTGCATAGTATGAGAATCAAGTTCCTCTAATGGAGGATATCGAGTAACAAAGTCATTCAACAATGTTTTCGAAGAACATATATTCAAACCAATAAGAGGTAAAGGAGAAGAGTTAATATGCAAAGGGTTAGACAAACCTCGCACAATATCTTGTAGCACGGAATCCTCTTCATCCTTGAAAAATTCAAGTGAACTATTCACCTCTTGTATATCATGGTCCTCTATCAAACCTTGTAACCATTCTTCGTCCGTTTCTGCCCTAACCAAATTCTCGACATAAACATCATTATTACAATCATTTGCAAGCCCAATTGGGTCTTCCACAATATTTGTCATAACGGTCACATTCTCAACACTCCTCTTCATTGGACTCAAACCATGTTGCAAAGTTCATAAAAACATTAGTTTCATCATACTCATGTACCTTTTGAATAGGTTCTTGATCATTATAAAGATCAAGAGTTGAGTCAACTACACTAACGTCATCAAATATCTCAAACTATAATCATCTTCGTCTTCATCTTCGTCACCATAATCAAATCGTCGTCGGTTTCCCAACCTTTATCACGACGTCGTTTGAGTTCCATATGAATGGTCCTACTAATTTCATCGACAAGCTCTTCCGAGTATACATCGTCTTCCAACTTGTATAATTTATGCGCAAGTTTCCGGACGTTCACACGCTTACCACCATTAGCTACAATATGCTCTCTTTCCCATGACTCTTCCCTTTGAATGGGTGAATGATCATAACTACGATCCGGAGTCGGGTAAGAATGCATATTCCAGAAATTGGTTTGTGCGACATTCTCTCTATTACGGTCAAGTTGGTCTAGCCTTTGTTGCATATCTTGCAATCCATGCATAATCTGCATACAACTCGAATAAAGCCAATTAGAAGTAGAATTATCCCACCTAGGTGCTTGACTTACATACCCACTACAAGGTTGTTGTTGGTATGTATGAAAATCACCATAAGGTTCTCTAGGATATGCATCATAGCCAATAAATTGGTTTTGATTGCATTCCATAGATGGTGGGAAATTGCCATAGTGTTGAGGAGGTTGAAAGACGTATCCACTGTTCCAATATGCTCCTTCCATATAAATTGGTAACTGAAACAAGAGTTCTCAAAACTATATCAAAACCAGAAAATAAGAAAAACAAAAATAAGAAACAAAACTAAAAACAAAAATAAGAAACCAAAAACAAGTGACACCCGTTACCTCCCCGGCAACGGCGCCAAAATTTGATCGTTGTCGTATGCATCAAAAATAATTAGACTTTCTTACTACTCAAAATATAAATATAGCAAGGGAAAGAAAGGATCGATCCCACCGAGAGGAATAGGTTGTCTCGTTGTTTCGGTTTCCTATAAGTAACACCGGGGGTTTTCTGATTTTTATATACTAAAAGTAAAATAAAATCAAGACAAAAAATAAGCAAACAAATAGATTCAAGGATAAGAAATATTGGTGAAGGATTTCGTTTTCATTCACTAACATGCTTTTCACAATAACTAGAATTGATATTTAATCTCAACTTTTATCAAAAGCCCTAGAATATCTTGATCACAAGAATATCCCTTTAATCTCCTTTTGTCATCAACAAACACATTAAAAGATGCGAGTATGTGTTCTATCTAAAAGAACAACCTAACGTGTAAAAGCACTAATCAAGTTTAATTCCCTAGATGCATTAAGTTCTATGAAATCAGGCTAATCAAAAGCAATTGAACGTGGAAAGCACTAATTCAATTTAACAAAGGTTATGGTTCACATATGATTATAAGGATGCATCACTACAAGCTATAACCATATTCATGCTACTTGTATTCAAGGAATATCACTTTTACGTATAATAAACCCTAAACTAGCAATAGATGTGATTAGAAGTTCTACCAATTTGCTACTTGACAAAACAATCAATCAAATCATGTAACTATATTTTCAGAGAATCATAAACGATAAAGTACGAGACAAAACTAATTTATTGAATCAAAGAATCATGCTTTGTGAAATCCAACTATTCCATAACCAATAATAAAATTTAAGTACTCATGTTAATGGAGTTCATAACAAGAAGGAAAAGAAAGTCTATCATATTGCAAACCCTAGAAACAAAAGTAGAAGATTATCTGATACAAGATAAAATATCCTCTCTTTTTATATGTTTCTCAATTTCCATAAAGGATACTTCTTCCAAAATTAGGTTTTGTCTTCAAAGTCCATTAGTTAGAAGTCCACCAAGCCCACAAGAGAGAGAAACCCGTGTAGAAATTATGTCCCAAAATTCGTCGCCGGAAAACTGAGTTTTTGGCCGGAAATTGACTGAATCCGCTAAAAAAAGTTATTTGTCAGAATTGAGATGCTTGTCATGCAGTTGACAGGATATTCCGTCAGTCCACCGTTAAAGGTAACGGATGACCTAACGGTCTTCTGTTAGTCAACCTGGTAAAATGGAGAAGGAGTCAGACACCGAGTCTGCTTCTTACTCGGCTAACTGGTCTTATTCAGCTGAGTTACTAAATTAGGTTCAACGAATCACTGGGTCGACTCGCCGGAGGAAAATTTCAGCAGGGTACCTCTTGTTTCTGGTCGATTCTCAGGCCAAATCAGGCCATTTTTCTTCACCCGTTAAGAATACACAAACATCTAATTCATTCAATACTCTTCTTCATCAGTTCTGATTCAATCAAATGCTGAAACCCATCGACCCATTCTCAGATCAACAGTAGCAGTTCTCAACAGCGACAACCACCACCACATATCGTCATTCCTCTTCAATCGGTCTTGATTCAACAGCAACATCTCTCATTAAATGTCTCAAATCATCTTCAAGTTCTCTGAAATACGGCTTCGAGCCCTAGGTTTGTGCATATCATCTGTAACTTTATCTCGTAACGATCCCATTAATTTCAGAACTGTCCCGATTCTTTCAAACATTCTTAGTTTGAGAACACCACTCTCGTGCCAATCTTCCTCTGCAATTTGAGTACATAATCTTCCTCTTGCTAATTATGAAAATAACATCAAACTCAAAGCTGATTTCCTCCTCCATTTCTGGTGCGTTGCGTGAATGATTGGGAAGGAGACTTGATTTAGGGTTAGATCAAACAAAGATAGGTATTTTCACCCCACATATCCAGCCCCCAAGATATCTACACCCACTCATGGATGATAAGGGACATCCAGATAGCTACCCCTTAACCTTGACTGGACTTTGTTTAGTATTCCTCCAAGGAGCAGCCCTTTAACCAATACCAGGATCCAGATAGTATTCTCCTAGGAAATGACAGCTTTTCCCCTTTATGCTCCAAATGAACGCTCTTCCACCAGCTGCAGCCGCCTCTTGCATCTCAAATCCACTTCTTCTCTTCTATATCTTAACATCATTAAAGTTGTCATGCTTTTCAGACAGAAATTGCATCACTAAAGCGGATATACTTTTCAGACAAAGATGAAGAAATAAAACCAAATAATGAGACACAATCCGCTTCCAATGCTTTTGCCATGTTTCCTCTCCTTTTGTTCCAAATGACTCCAAAGTACCTAAATACTCGAAAACAAAACATAAGATACATAATTCACACGAAAAATAGCAAAGAAAGCATAAATACTAGATATAAAATTAGGTGTTTTACAACACCTATCAGTGGAGAAATTTCCCTTGATTGCAACAATGTTGTGGTCAATTTGGGAAAGCAGAACTGAGATTATCCACAATGATAATCAAGAAGAACCGGTGACCATATTTTCGAGAGCCAAAGCCATGATGATAAATACAACAAAAATACCTATTATCAACCGAATCTCTGTAATAAAAAAAATTCAATCAATTTCTACCCCTTGGATTGCTCCTCCCATAAATTGGATAAAAATCAACATTGACGGTGCTTGGAACCCTAATTTTGATTTTTTTGGGGGGGTTGGGTTTCTTAATAAGAGATTCATCACATAGATTTATTTATGCAGAAGCAAAGAATTTGGCATGTTGTTCAGCGGAAGAAGAAAAATTAACAGAATCAGAGATGCGCTGAAAGTTTTGCTAGGAAGGAAGATTGATTAGATTATTATTGAACCCGACATAGCAGAAGTTTTTGAGAAGATAAATGGGAAGATATTTTTAGGGGATTTGAGAACTCATTGTTTGTATCAAGATGTAAAAAACCTAATTGCTAAATTCAGGTCGATATCTTTAAACTTTGTTATTCGCACCTCTAATGGGGCTACGCATGATCGATCTCAATGGGGCAAGACAAATGCTAGCCATATGGTCTGGTCAGTTCCACTGGTTTGGATTCTCCCTGCCCTATGCGGCAACTTCAGGGGAGACCAATAATGTATTGTAGTTCTGGTTCGATTTCAGTTTGATTAAAAAAAAAGTATTTGTTACACCTCTTCTATTCTGACCTAGTCTTTAGAGCTTTGTAGCTTCAGGCAATATTAAGGTCAGGAACGAAAGTTTTGAACCCCGAAACATTTGACATTTGGTCAACATAGTTGACTGTGTGTTTGACTGTTACATTTTAGTCGCGAGTAGGGCTGTCAATGGAACCTATCAAAATGGTAACTAGCTCATCCATTACTGTTACCGATATTTCCTATCGGAATTCCGATACCGATAATTTCCGGCGGAATTATAAAAATATAAACCGCTACCGTTCCATTAAGTTACCGGATATCGATAATTTACTTATAAATACCGGTATCTAACAAAGTTATACACAGCCTGTTTTTCAGGCTAAAATCAGATCAAAATCAGAAACTTTAGGATGAAATCAGATAAAAATAAGAAATTTTAGGATGAAATCCATGCAAAACATGAAGTACACATACAATGTTCCAAATTCAGTGAGTTACATGTTCTTGTAAAAAAAACACACACACACACAAAGAAATTCCAAAACATCTAAGAATGCTTTAGACAATCTGCATATGCTCATTCCTTACTCTTTAATCCTTGTACATTCAACTTCAAAGTACTTGTAGATCTGCATTTCAAAGAAAGTGAAAAGTGTTAGTTAGAAATGCAAGCAATATGAAAATAAAGGAAGAGAATTATGGTGTCGGCTCGACATAACCATTGCAGGTATTTAAATGACATCTCAAAACACTAGTTGCATCAATTCTCTTCAAACAGTGCTTGCATTCACCTACAATAGATGATACCTCCTTCCCATCTGGTCCAACCTTTTCAGTAACAATTCTTGTAAATTCAAGCCATACATCAGATCTTGTTTCTTTTAGTTTCTTCAAGCCATAAAGTGATGCCGCTGAACTTGATGCATTGTTTGAGGGACCAACATGATTAGATGCTCTCTGATTGTGTGACATTATAGGCCTAATTTGAAAATAAAAATAAATAACAATTGAATCAGAATCTTGCTGATATTATTGTCCTACTACCTTGATGTAACATATAAAACACTAGCAAATCTATATTATGTAGATGGATGATATCACAAGTCAATGCAAGGATTCAAAACAACCAAGAAAATATAAACTTGAATCAAAATACATGTCAAAGTCATACAACCAGCACCACAAAATATATCTAAACAATCATCATATATTAATCAAGGCATGCTCAAAGTAAAAAAAAAAAAATTAGAAGGAAAACTACGATCCTCATGTGAAATCTTTCTTTTCAAGTAACATGGGAGCCAAAACAAAATTATGCTTCTACATCATCAACAACAATCAATAAGAAGTAAACAAAGCTAATTATCAGTATAATGAAGATGCTAATCTTCTTGCTGATTTTGAACGACTAATGAATTAGGAACATCTTGTAACTATCAATTGCTAAGATTCAATTTCATCCTTTAATAAACAAATCCTAACTTTAAAAATCCTTACTCAAAAACCCTATTTTCATAATCCCTAATTTCAAAACCACTAATAAAATGACTCAATCATTGTCAAATTCAACTATAAGTCTATAATCAAGTACAAACGTTTATGCATGATTCGATTTAGACAAAAATAAACAAAGGGTTTCATTACTTACTTGATTATGGATCTTCTCTTAATAACCAAAATTAAAGTACAAGCATCTGATCTCACATCTAACTCATGAATCACCGTCTCTCAGTCTCTCTAGCTCTCGATCTAACACTAAAGATCTATCTGGATCTCTTTTTCTATAGCTATCCTATTTCTTTTTCTTTTGTTTCTGTAAGAGTAACACGACACGAGAACATGAAGATTGGAAGAAGATAGTATGATTAGTATCGGTATACACACGTGCATGGGTCTACACACGTGTAGATGTGACACTACCGGTAACGGTAAGTGCCTCAATCGTTACCGTTCCGGTTGGACAAAATTACCGATAATTTTCCACTACCGATTTCTGATTACCATTATGTTGGAAAATTTCCTATAAAAACTCGAATTAT